>JAZKJV010004093.1:600000-823783 GCA_037367405.1 Ottelia alismoides
CTCAACCTATTCTGGTGGTTTTGATGTCTGAGGACAGGATGCTGTGGGTTGCAATAATGCTTCAAAAGAGGGATAGTCTACTGGCTCAAGAGGAAAAACTCTTGATGAACATGCTGCACCTTGTATAAAGTTCAAAAAAAAGAAAAGAAAAAAAGAAAAAAACTGCAAAAACTCCAAAAAAAAATCAGACAGGTCCAAGTAAAAACAAAATACATGTCGGAGGATGTATATTAGCAAGAAGTCTGCAGATGGATGACTTGGCTACACTGGTCAGGCATCCCGGGATAGGTAGCTACACTGGCTACCATCCATTCTTTTCTCTACCCCCTCCTCTTGAGCTGGTCGTGCTTGAACTTAGAAGGGAAAACCCCGCTCCTCGAGGAAGGAGTTACTGGACCGGGTTATTTGAGTTACCTTGTTAGAGGAGGCTGTAACTGAGCCATTTCCGATGTGGAGAATTATTTTACACTTACACAATACAAGTAAGAATCATAGTCATCAGAAATTTGCGTCTGAGGATTTGTTCTGATCTGACTGTTGAGGCGTCTTGAATAGAAGACTTGTGGAACTTTAAGTTTGTTAGGTCTTAAATTCAGATCCCAATAAGGTTCTGCCACACAATTAATCCAAAGGTCAAGTCAATATCCATTTTTAACTTTTGTTCATGACCTTGGTATGGAACCCAAAATCATTTCACTCTTGCATTCCATTTAGTTGCTCAGGGACGAGCAAGGTTTAAGTATAGTGGGTGATGAATATGTGATTCATGACTCTAAAAGTTGAAAATAGAGCTTTGTTCCTGAGTAATTACCTGCATATTTCCGCTTATATTGCATAATTAGCATTCATGCATGCATTGATAACATCTGCATTTTAGCATTCATATTGCATAAATAAGAAGCCAAATTCATCTGTAAAAATCACCTGTATATTCACCATATTTCACCTATTTGTATATACTTTATACTAACTCTGAATCCAACAAAACCAACTCCATAGTGTATATGTTACTAACACTAATAAAGGAAAAATATCAAAAAAATACTAACTTGTAAAATTGACCAATAAAACCCCAATCCAAGTTTCAAAACAGGAGCCTTAAAAAGCACATATCTCTCTCATATATCCTCCGAAATAGGTCTACTCACTTTTAAAGTAATATACATTCAAAGACCTTCAAAACAAGACCAATTTCATTAAAATCGGAGCTCGTACGCAAAACTTAGGTTTTGGGCCCCTTTTGTATATTGTACATATTGACCGTTTTGCCCTTCATTTTAATCCTTTATTTTCTTAATTATTAAAAATCCAAAAAAATAGATTAAGTTGTAAATATTTCTTTTATATTTTTTCTAACTTTATTTTGATGTTTTCTCTTAATTAAAAATGATAAAAATATTACAAAAGATAAAATGCGGTATTTTATATCTCTAAGGTACCACCCAAAAATACATTTTTTACATATGACTTCTTTTGATTTTCGGCCCTTCACAAAAGTTGTAGATCTTGTCGAGACGAGCAACTTTCGTGTTGACCACTTTTTGATTTAATTCCTTTTGTTATTTCTTTTGATTTTTCTTTACATTTAATTTTTGACTTTTCTAGGAGCGACATGTGGCTGCTCCTGGAGCCGCAACATGTCACCCCAATTTTTTAATTTCGGATTTATTTTATTATTTTCGGATTTATTATTATTAATATTATATTATCACTATTTTAATTATTTTAAGTACCCTACTTATATTATTTTATTAATTATTTATGTAATCTCCCTTTTACCTCTTCTCCCCTTACTTTTCTTCCACTCCAAGCCAATAACTTCCCACTACTCCACTCTCTCCATCTCTTCTCCAACTTCCCTTTCCTCCTCTTTATATTCCCATCTCCTCCTCCATTGTTTTTCATCCGCCATTTCTACCAGTGAGAGAGGTTTGAGCCCCGTTTAATCTGTGAGGTGACAACTCCCCCTTAGACATTGAGCGACGACGACCTACAGGCGAGATCCATGGTTAATCTCCGCGTAGCGACTTCCCATCAAGATCGCAAAGCTTCTTCAACTTTTCGTCGAACCGGATCGAGGCCATGATGAAAGCCGCATGACACGGCTCCACTTTCTACGAACCACACAGGTAAGTATCTTCTATCTTATCTTTTTAATTTTTTTTATCTAACATCTATTTGTTATCTTGTGCATCTTCATCAAATCAACATCATCACCTTCAATTTCATCATATCATTCTTTTACCTCACAGCATCACACACACGTTGCACCTTTAGTTCATTTTCATATCCAAGAAAAATACAAAAAATTGCAAAAAAAAATAACAACAATAAAAAAAGTTGCAGTCGTGCAGTCCCTGCCTCCACGCCGGGAAGCCGTGGTGCGCACAGCCGCATCACCCAAGAGCAGCACAGCGCTGCCTCGCCGGTGTCAGGCCTCCAGATCCATCTCCCACGCGATAGACCGGCCGCACCTCCAGCCCCAGCAACCGACCTCCGGTGCCGCTCCTTGCAGTTGGTAGCCCCGTGGACTCCGCCGCCTTCCAGCCCCCCTGCCCACGCAGCCGTGCGCGCCAACGCCACGCCTCCGTGCACGGCTGGGCGCCGGCCGCGCCTCTAGCCGTCGGTGCTCCAGTCCAAATCCCCGCGTCCAGGCCGTGCCTCCCGTGCTGCTCCCCACTCCAACACCATCGTCGCCCCCTCATCGCGCCCCCTTTGCGCGGCTATTCCATCGACGACCTCCGCCCCTCGCAGCGGCGCCGCTGTGCGGTCCCTCAACCCCTCACGGACCTCCCTCTCCGCGTGTGGCCGTCGCCCTCGACGCAGCTCTGCCGCCACCAACGCCCACCTCCTCACCGCACCATGCTCTTCCGCCAGCCGCCACTCCCTCAGCGCGACCCGTGGCCGTGCGCGCCCCGCCCCTGAGCGCCGCCCGCTGCCCTTGTGCCTTAGCCGTCCCCATCGTGAGCCAGCTTGCAGGAGAAGAAAAGGGAAGGCCTTTTACTTTCTTATTTTGTGAAAATTACAATTTCATTGCAAGTTTCCGTAATTTCAAAAGTGCCCTTAGGCACAGTTTGACTTTGTTTCTTTCATTTTCGTATTGCAAAGATACCCCTAGCTTTGATTATTTATTTAGACAGTCATTTTGCATCAAATTTTAATTGCAAAAATAGCATGTTATTGACAAATTACTTTTGAACTTTTAGGTTATTTATTGCATTTTTCTGAGAAACGATATTATTTATTAAAAATTAGAGATTGAAAATCAGTGATATTTTGCCCAATTAAGCTCTGAAATTCGCACGTATTTATTTCTTGCTCCAAAAATTGTAAAAAAATTATAGATGATGCATAAAATTGAGCTTTTATTTCTGTCCAAGTTTCGTTCAATTAGGAGTTGTCGTTTGTATAAAATAAATTATAGAGTGATTTCTATAATTGATTTTTAATTAATTCCACGAATAAGATTTTTGAGAAATCTCAACTCTCCTGGATTCCTTATTGAAATACCTATTTGAGATAAATCAATCTCTGGATAATTTAACTTCATAGATTTATTAGAAATTAACACTATAAGAAATCGAGTAGAATAGGTGACGGTCAACATCCGTCGCCAATGAGAAAATGACCGTCCCCTCTGATCATAGGGGACGATCATACGACCGTCTCCAAAGCCTGCGTCCCATTTGGTATAAGTGACTGTAGTCTACACCGTCCCCTATACTCATACATAGGGGACGGTCATGATCGTTCCTTAAAGTTTAGTATAGGGAATGGGCATGACCGTCTCTTAAAGGCAATTATTGGGGACGGTCAGGACCGTCCCTTAAAGTCATTTAGGGGGGACGGTCATGACCGTCCCAAAAGGGAAGAAGTGGAGACAGTCCTGACCGTCTCTTAAAACGAAGGGGACGATCACAATGACCATCCCCTATGTTCATCTGCTAACAAAAAAAATTTCCATTGCCCTCTATTTTATCTTCATTTTACCCTGTATGTCACTATAATATAGTACCTGTTACAATTATTTTTTCTTCATAATAAATATTACGATCACCAAAAAAAAGATGCATTCCACATTCATAAAGTCGTCATCCTACAATATAGGCATTCAAACAAAATAACCTACTTTGCAAAGTAATTGTCCAAAATAGTTATACAATATACTACACTATCCTACCAAGTTACCAAACTATCCTAGTCGTCCTCGTCGTCGTCCTAGTCGTCGTCCTCATCGTCGTCGTCGTCCTCATCGTCATCAGCATCATCATCTTCTTCTTATTCTCCATCATCGTCGTCGCCTAGCCTTGCAGTGGTATTATCATCTTCTGTTGGGTGGCTAGTCGATGCTGCACTTTGATGTGCCTGCATGAATGCATTGAAAATCGCCGTTTGTTGTCGCAAATCCTGAATCTCGATATTCATGCTAGACACTTGACTCTCTAATTCCCTCTCCCTTTGTGTCTTCTGAGAGGTCGAGCCGGTCCCTACTCCATACCAATTCCGTATGGTGGCACCACGACCACCACAACGGACGCGTCCCTGATGCTCTGGACCGGTTGCCTGGAGGAAGGCCGCATCAGAAGTAAGAGGCGGATGACTCGTTCCAGTGTTGTCTACAGAGCCAGTGGTTGTGAGCCTGACCATCTCCTCCTACAAATTTATTTAAGTAAGTTCAAATTCATTTAATTTGTAAAAAATATGCAAAAATATTATGAATAGCTTACATGAATTGGACCATAGGCAGGATCCACCCAATGAACTTCCCCGCCCACAGACTTCTCAAAGACTTCCATTCGGTTGGGCACACGTTG
The DNA here is from genome assembly GCA_037367405.1 of Ottelia alismoides. NCBI lineage: Eukaryota > Viridiplantae > Streptophyta > Magnoliopsida > Alismatales > Hydrocharitaceae > Ottelia > Ottelia alismoides. The sequence goes on from JAZKJV010004093.1 coordinate 604,815, forward strand.
GTTCTCTACTGCCTAACGTGAAAAGATTACTAAACTTACGATACCATTTTAATACATAATAGTTAGAATTTAAACATTAATCATAAAGTAGATTACTTACGAAGTCATCCTTAAGTTGATTTGTGTTTCTTCTCCCCATTCTATGGGTAGACTTGAAACCTTTCCTCCGATTTTCAGCATTTCTCCTTGAGATGCCCAATACAAAGATAATAATTTTAATAAAAGAATCCCAAATGATTTATGTATAAAATGCGCATATATATGTCACATACCGCATGTTCTTCTCCCATCCAAATATAAACCATCGCCCTCCATTGTTCAGCGGGTACATTTGGAGGACAATTTGCCAAAATGGTTTCCAATGGAAGCTCCGGGTCGAAGAACTTTAAAATATAAAGAAAATTACTTATATACTTAAATGATGAAAAACAAATTTATTGTACTCACTCGGGCCTTCAGACGACCTCGATGTTTACGCAACAACTCCGCACCATGTCCTAAAATCAGAGCATCAGTGGTCGGGTCACGATCCCTGGAAAAACTAGACTACAAAGAAATCGAAGCAAATAAAAATAAGTTTATATATATATATTGAAGAAAAACTGTGATTTGTTATTATTATAAATACCTCCAAATCATGAAGAATGGCATCTTTTATTGACTGCTCCACTAAACGCCAGTCCGTAATGTGGAGAGGGACCCTGGCTCTGCACACCTGTCCCAAGTAACTCTAAAAAATAGCTGAGTTCTCCCCCACAGCATCGCCTCCAACTATCCGCACCCTGAGTGTCTCACCAGGACGAAGTCGGTCCAACACCCGACACTGTGATGGGCCTCTACATCTACCTGAGCTACTCGATCCGTCAGGATCGAAGGTCTCACTCCCTCGCTGTGGTGCAGGCGGTGCATCCCAAACGCGTCTAGGACGTGGACACATATCTGCATATTATGAAACATTTAAATTAGATAACAAGAATGATATATTTCACATATTAGATCAAATAATTGGAAAAAAAAGTAATGGTGAACTTACACTGTAAAAATCCGCATCTACAATATCAGTTAGATGTTCTTGTATTTCAGCTTGATATGCCTCGTTTATATTTAGCAACTCATCATCATCATTGACATCAAAAAAATCTCTTGGTACTGTTCTCACGGGTATGATCCATCCATCACTGAAGTTGTCTGGAATGTAGAAAACTTGTTCTACCTGACTGGCAAGTGTAAAAGGCTCATTTGTTTGCAATTTCCCATACTGTTTCAATGAAGTAATCCTATTTCTATTTCTTTGATATCCTATCCCCTCGCGACCGACATCAAACCAATTGCACATAAAAAGAACACATCGACATTCATGAGTAAAACTGATCTCTATTATGTCAAGTATTTCCCCATAATAGCCGTCTAAACCTGAAGGTAAATCTGTTTTTACTATAACACCCAACATTTGCGTCGATTTCATCTTGTTGGCGGACTTTGTTCTAAATCTGTAGCCATTCACAATATAACCCTTGTAAGACATAACTTGAGAATATGGTATACATTCAAGAATATCAAGGTTAATGTTCCATTTATCATCTGTCATTTTGTGACCGTCCCCTTTGCCTCTTGTAAAGATGCATAGGAGACAGTCTTTTGTGACCGTCTCCTTTGGTCGGTCCATGGGCCGGATGCGACGCCAACAGAAGCGTAATGGGGATGGTCAGAACCGTCCCCAACGTCCCTCTCATGGCAGAGGGGATGGTCCATGGTGACCGTCCCCTCTGGTCGACCACTTAGGATCAATGACCAGAGGCGACGCCAACAGAAGCGTATTCGGGACTGTCATAACCGTCCCCAAAGGCCCTCCCAGGGCAGAGGGGACGGTCCTTGTGACCGTCCCCTCTGGTCGACCACTTAGGATCAATGACCGGAGGCGACGCCAACAGAAACGTATTCGGGATGGTCACAACCGTCCCCAAAGGCCCTCCGAGGGTAGAGGGGACGGTTCCTTTTGATCGTCCCCTCCGGTACACTGCTTAAGTCCAAGGGCCAGAGGCGATGCCAACAGAAGCGTAATAGGGATGGTCAGAACCGTCCCCAATGGCCCCTCCCATGACAGAGGGGACGGTCCTTGTGGACCGTCCCCTCTACCCCACCACTTAGGTCCATTGACCAGAGGCGACGTCAACAGAAGCGTAATGGGGACGGTCAGGACCGTCCCCAAATGCCCCCAAGGCAGAGGGGACGGTTGTTATTGACCGTCCCGATTAAGTTATTATAAAAGGGGACGATAACTCACATACCGTCTCCTCATATGTGGTATTGGGGACGGTTTAGTCCTGACCGTCCCTAAAAGCTTTCATTAGGGACGGTCATAATATAACCGTCGCTAGTTGTCATTTCCAAAGCTGTAGCTTCCTGTAGTGTAAATACCCACAATCGCTCTGTTTTCAGTAAAAAAATCTTAAAAAATCACAGACTGTTAAAAAATCTAAAAATATTGGTGTAGCTTCATTTTATAATTTTTATCTTCCAGTAAATTTTTCATAATTTTTGCATATCATTTGCACGAAAAATTACATAAAAACCCCAAAAAAGGTTTGTTTTTTTCACTTTTGCATTTTAAATCCAAAAATCCCAAAAAAATACATTTTGAATTTATCATTTGATTAGGTTTATAAGAAAAATATAATTTGGTCAATTTGGATTAATTTCATATTAAAATTTAATTTGGCTAAGTTGTTGATTTTCTTGTTAACTTAATCCATCTGCATTTGTGCATCGGCATTTGTATTGCATAAAAAATACCAAAAAAATCACTTGGAAAACCGTAATCTAATCCATCTAACTTGATCCCGAGTTGTTCCTTTGCCTCCTTGAGTCGACCTTGGGGCTAGCTCAGGCTAAATAAACAAAAATCGAGCGTTAATTCATTTGAAGATTAATCGATTTGTGCGGTTATTTTTGATCGACGCGGATCTATCCGACTGCAACAAAACGTCAACTAGACGACATTAAAAGGGTAGGTCCACGGCCCGTCAACACTCGGGCCTAATTTCCAGGTGTTTGTACACCTGGGGGCTCACCGCGGTTTTTATCGTGTTTTCACTGCTGTCATTTTCCAGTTTTGATTTTTTTCCTTTCTTTTGTGGAATGAGCCCTTAGATTTTAGGCATTGCTTGATCGAGTAGATTAGAACCAAACACCCTAGTAACCATTGCATGTACTTATAGTGTGTTTGGACTTAGTTTAAATTAAATAGTTGATCACCATCTTCGAGCCGCCGCGCCGCGAGCCCACCCTGCCTAGCGCTGCTCCTGAACTCGATTTGTCGAGAGGAGGAGGGGTGAGCCTAGACCGGACTCTAGGATTGAGGATTGGTAATCGACTTGTGGTTCTTCACATTAGCAATTGCCTGCTTAGGACGATTTCCATGTGCATAGCGGCATTTAGAATAGGTTTATAAATTATTGTTTTGCATCCCGCATGGAGAAAGCTGGAGGCACTTTAAGTCTTCTATCTTAGCATTCATCATTTAGGAACAAAGGTGAGATTTCCATCTTGGTGCCGTCTTGTATGGCTTTTCCGACTCTTTCTCCCTCTGTTTTTGGATCAAGTAGGAATCCAGAAAATTCAAAAAGGTAAGACGCTTGTTTGAAATTGACTCAAAGCAAGTGATAACACCAAAAAAATTAAAAAAGGGACTGCTAAGAAAACTTGACCTAAATAAAATTGGAAATTGGATTTATTGCTTGGGGAGAGTAACACCCTCACTTGTATTCAGGTTGCATGGGAAGGTCTCCTTCCAAGTGATAAGCGGCTTCGGAAGGATTAGTGCCCAAAACCCAGTCTGTGGTTGCCTTGTGTATCGCTTGGATTTCTGAAGTATTGACGCTACTATTGTACGTAGACGAGTAGGGCTTGGTCACCATTGATGACTCTCTATTGTGTAGAGCATCGACCTTGTCCGAAGTATCGAGCATAAGCCACACCTTCACGGGTGTGTCTGTCTCATCGTATTGCGTCCGAGTAGGATCTTGCATGCTCACGGGTGATTTCGTTGCGAGTGAGATCCGAAGTATCGGTTTCGCCCATCGGCTTCCTCCCTCTTTTCTTTGGCTGAGTAGGGATCCATGAAGGGTTACAAGGACCTTAAAAAGCGCAGGCTACAGGTTACACAGGAGGAGGACAAGTACGAGAATACTTTTCTGGCAATACTCTCGCTCCTATAGGTGTAGCGCTCTAAGGACTCGTTGAAAGATAACTTCCTGAATTCAAGCTAAAAACTACAAAGATAAAAGCCAAACCTTCACGGCTTCATGCGTTGAGTTGGTGAATCCCCTTGTTTTGTGTTTGATTGCTAGTTGGATCTAGGTCAAGATCAAAAACACCGCACAATTGTGCGCAATTTTGCCACCCCCTTCTACTTCATTTCTCAACCTTGCTCTTCTCAATAATCAAGATGATGGGATGGAGATCTCTTAGGCCGTCTTTGGCGGCACCGCTATCCAGCACTCCTCCCTATTCATCTAGGATAACCTCGGAGAGTCCAGACCCGCTCTCCGAGCCTGAGTTTACTTCCACCCTGTTCCCCCTCGACCACCCTTCTCCTTTCATCAGTCCAAGAGTTTCAGAATTTAGTGCATCACAGATCTCAGAGCATTTGATGTCACCTGAGATGGGTTCTTTTGCCTTTCCAGAGAATCCAGCCATGGCAGATAGAGGAGAACACCCAGATGAGCATGAACACCATCTATTTCGGTATGATCAAGCTGCCATCAATAATTCATTGCTAGCATCCCTGGAGACCATGCAGAGACAGATCCGGGACCGTGGAGTATTCATGGGTGACCTCAGGAGAGAGATCGCGCAGATGTGAGAAGGACGTGAAGACAGACCTGGGGGCAGTGGCGGTGGAGGTGATATACCAATAGTAGCAGGCGAGGGAGGAGAACCAAACTAGGAGAGGCTGCCACAGACCATCATGAGAGAATTGCACAATCCAACAACCTCCCTCACTCATCGATGGATCCGACTCCCTCCCATCGATGTAGATTTCGAGCTTCATCCACACACTATCCAGTTATTGCCAAAATTTCATGGGCTGGCGACCGAAGAGCCACATCTCCACCTGCAAGAATTTGAAATGATCTGTAGTACAATTCATGACAGGCTGGTGACTGAGGACACCATCAAGATGATAGCCTTCCCCTTCTCTTTGGTTGATAGAGCCGTTGATAAGCCTCCCGCACCCTTAGTTAATCCGGTCAAATTAATGTCCAAATCAATTAATGAGATTCGTTGCAGTCGGATACGAGGGATTAATCAAAAATCACTTAGCTATTAATGTTAAGTGATGTAGTTTTTTTTTTTACTTGGTGAAGTCCAAGGTCGATCTCAGGGAGGCATCTGTCTCCTTAGGTTGATTACATCAATTCACAAGTGCTCGAGATTCGGGGAACGATTTTTTTTTTTGGTCTTTTTAATTACTATGTAGACAATGCAGACAATCCTTAGCCAATTTCAAGTTAGATTTAATTGATATATCAAATTCAGTCCAAAAATTATGAAAATTGGCCAGAAGGTTGCTTATGATGAAAATGACCTACACTAATTTTTTTGGAATTTTTTGACTCAAAATGAATATTCTATGAATTAACTAAACAAACAGTGTGATTTTCAATGTTTAATTTTTAATAAATATCAAAACACAATATTTCTCAGAACTAAAATTATCCTAGGAAGGTCTAATGATCAGGAACCTAGGAAAATTGACAGAACTAAAAAAATGTTGTGAAATGAATTAATTAAAATTAATCAAAGGAAATCACTAAACTATTTATTCAGGCCTCGTTATGCGTGCAAATGATGTGAAATTTTTATGGGATGTTAAAAACAATGTCCTTAAGCTACTGTGATTTTTTTGGTGATTTTTGAAGGCACAGATAATTTACTAAAAATCAAATGGCATCTCTGGGCAAAATATGACTCAAATCAACCAATTAATTCATTAATAAATCAAGAAAACCAACAAAAATACAACAAGTATGCTACCAGGTAGAGGACAAAATTCTCAACAAGATGCAACTTTTAAAATTCAAAAATGATCAACAATGCAAGCTATGGACACGTGCAAACATAGGGGTCTAAATGCAATACTGGAAAATAAATGTTCAAGAAATAAACATGCTGACAGGGACTAAAGTGCAATTACCAAGACTATGCAGGACTTGAGTGCAAATTCTCCACGAATCACGCGCGCCTCACGTGATGTCTGCTTCACAGGGACCTTTCTGCAATTTTGGGAACCTCCAGGGGTGTCGGTGCAATTTACCCAGGCCGCACGTGCTCCTCACGTGGGGCGGCCTAGGCTCGGAGACGTCGGAGGCTCGGTTTAGCCTCGGATCAGCTTCGGGTGGCCCGAGCCTAGGCTTGGAGGCCGAGGCTCGGAGCGGGCGACGTGGCCGCCTGAGGGCCCTTGGATCAAGGTGGATCCGAAGGTGGTCGGTGATGACGCGTGGCAGCGGGTGGAGCGTCTGATCCGCGGCGAGATCGACGGTCGAGGACGATGGCGGTGAAGAGACGCGTGGCGGGACGAGGGCCGTTCGATCTGAAGATCGAACGGCTGCTGCTCCTTCTCCTCGAACGGGCCTCCTCCGCCTGCGGAGGAGGGGGCTGTGCTCCGGCGACAGGTGCTGAGCTCCGCCTCCCTCGCTGAGCTCCGTCAGTGAGCTCCGTCAGCTCCCAGCTAGCTCGGAAGCAGCGGAGGACGCCTGCGAAGCTTCCGGTGGGCTCGGAATGGCTGGAGGAGGGCTGGCGCTCCTGGTCGATGAAGCTCGAGGAAGGCTCCGATGAAGCTCCGGCCAATGGTCCAAAGAGTACCTGCAAGTGTTAGCTGGATAGCCGAAGCGTGCTGGTGATCGTGGGAGTTGAATGGAGTGGTCGGAGAGGCCTGCGGGTGCTTGAGGTGATCGGGCGAGGTGGCTCCGGCCAAGCGGCGGAGCTGCTAGTCGACGGTGGTCGAAGTGCGGTGAATGGCGAAGTGGAGCGGCCCGCGAGGATGCTAGCACCGTCGCGGAGCTCGTCGGGATGTCGAGGAGGTGTGGAGATGTTCGTGGAAGGCGAATAAAATCGGAGAAGATCGGATGAAAAGAAGAGGATGATCGGAGAGGGGATGAAGGAGGTTACCTGGGGTTTGGGGCTCGGTTTTGAGCTCCAGGGGTCGTCGCTCCAGAGGTCGGTAAGCCTCGAGCTCGTGCAGCTACGCGGAGGGCGGCTGCGGCACGGCGGTGCACCGTGGATCTCGCCGGAGAAGAAGGTCCTTCGTCGCTCAACAATTCGGCCGCTTGCTGTCACCAAGAGGAAGCTTGGAGCTCGGGGTTCTCTCCTGGAGTGGCGGATGGGCTTGAATGTGGCCGGAGAGGGTGTATTTATAGGTCGAAGGTGGCGGCAGAGCTGGGTGAGTGGCGAGTTTCATGGAGGTGGTGGAGCGAGTGTGGCGGAGATGGTGGTGTTCGAGGGTGTTGGCGAGGGAGAGGGAAGAGTGGGGAAGATCGTGGGAGAGACAGTGGCCGGCGAGGGTGGCTGGAGTGCGGCCGAAAATAGAAAGGGGCGGCCCCTCCCGCAAGGCGGAGATCGTGGGAGAGAGGGGCTGCCCGAGGTAGGGGACGAGGTCCTGGCCGTTGGATCTTGTGATCCAACGGCCAGATGGAGGCGCGAAGTGGCGGGTGAGATTAGATCTGGGCGAGAAGATCTGCGGGTGTGAGTGGTGACACGTGGCGTGAGCTAGGCAAGGCGCGAGCGAGCGGCCCTGATCAGGTCAAGGTGTTTGAACGGTCGGTTGAGATGATTGGAGGGCTAACGGCTCAGATGGAAGAGCTGAGGATGCAGATGAAGGGCTCAAGAGGTGACGCGTGGCGCTCTGTGGGCGAGGCGCTGATGGATGGTGGAGATGAAGAGTGGGGGATGATCAGACGGTTGAGGGGGTGCGCGTACGTGGTCACAGAGGGACCGTTGGATCTGGAGCTTGATCCAACGGTGGAGAGCGCGGGCGGATCGGCTAAAGACAGCGGGCCGCGTGGCGCAATCAGAGGGCGCCACGTGGCCTGCTGTGAGTGGTCGAAGGGAAAAACACGTGTAGAAAGAGGAGGAGGCCGAATTTGGAAAAACTCAAAACATGAAAGTTGTAGATCTTGGTGAGATCTACAAGTTTCATGTTGGCCAAAGATGGAGATGAGGTCAAATATGGTACATAAATACAAAGTTACATAAATATACATATGTAGTATACAAAATGCCCCAAAAACCCAAGTTCCTCATACAAGCTCCAATTTCAATGAAATTAGTCTCATTTTGAAGGTCTTTTGATATGTAGTATTCTAATAGTGAGTGGACCTAAGTAGGAGTTTGTATGCGGGCTTTATGGGGGTTTTACTGTACAAGGGTTCTCTGGATAATTGGGTTATTCTACAAGGGTGATTTGTGGCCTTCTTCCCTATATTATTGAGGAGTACATACATATATTATAGAGAGAAGTTTATTTGATGAAAAGGTATTTTACAGGGGATTTGTGGCTTCTTATTTAAATGCAGATGAGCTCCTAAAATGCATGAATTATGGATGCATGCATGAATGCTATTTATGCAAGATAAAGGGAAATATGCCTCTATTTTCTCGGGAACAAGGCTCTATTTTTGACTTTTGATGTGATGAATCACAGATTCATCAACCCCCTATACTTAAACCTTGCTCGTCCCCGAGCAACTAAATGAAATGCAAGAGTGAAATGATTTTGGGTTCCATACCAAGGTCATGAACAAAAGTTAAAAATGGAGCCTGACTCGACCTTTGGATTAATTGTGTGGCGGAACCTTATTTGGACCTGAACTTAAGAGCTAACAGACTTCAAGTTCCACAAGTCTTCTATTCAAGACGCCTCAATAGCCAGGTCAGAACAAATCCTCAAACGCAAATTTCTGATGACTATGATTCTTACTTGTACTGTGTAAGTGAGATATAGCTCTCCACATCAGAAATGACTCGGAACCAGCCTCCTCTAACAAGGTAACTCAATAACCCGGTCCAGTAACTCTTTCCTCGAGGAGCGGGGTATTCCCTTCTAAGTTCAAGTGCGACCAACTCAAGAGGAGGGGGTAGAGAAAAGAATGGACGGTGGCCAGTGTAGCCACCTATCCCGGGATGCCTGACCAGTGTAGCCAAGTCATCCAGCTGCATTTCTTCATACTCCGACAGGTATTAATTTTTTTTTTTCTTTGACTTGGACCTGTCTGATTTTTTTGGAGTTTTCTTGCAATTTTTTTTTTTTTCACTATATACAATGTGCAGCATGTACATCAGGAGTTTTTCCTCTTGAGCCAGTAGACTATCCCTCTTTTGAAGCATTATTGCAACCCACAGCATCCCGTCCTTAGATGTCAACACCACTAGACTAGGTTGAGATGCACTACCCTCCCTAGAGGAGGACGGATGTTTCCACCCGTGTGCTACTCCAAGCTAAAGGATTCTACCTCCTCACCACCTCATCAATGAAGAGCTACGTGCATTGTGCTTGTCCAAGTTAGGTCATTATCTAAGAGAATCCTGCGTATGCACGAAATATTCTACTTAGACTAATCAAGATGACATGTGAACATAGACTTGCGGACTCAAAGAATTAAGTCACTTGACCTGAAAAATCTTAACTCCAGTTCCTATTAGGTCCCTCTGAAATTAGGTGGGTTAAGGTCAAATCAAGTCCATCCTCAATATCTACTCATAACTTGGTTCAGAACCCACTAGCTTTTCACTTTGCATATGCAAGATATGCAGATGATGTGCAGATGACATGCTATGAATGAAATGCAAGACTTTTTTTTTTTTTTTTTTTTTCTTTTTTGAAAATGCAAGATAATATGCAAGAGTAAATAAGAAGCCTTTTTGTTTTATTTTTCTGGTATACAACAATCTTTTTTTTTTTTATTATTATTTACAACAATCTTTAGTTGATATAATTTGTACATAGTATACACGATTTTTTTTTTGGTATACAACATGTTTTACAACAAATTTTACAAGAATTTTACAACTTTTTATACAAGTGTTTATACATATAGTACATATTATACAAGTATACAAAATTTTAATTTATTATTAATTTTTTTTTAATTTTTACAAAAGGTTTACAAGTAGTATACAAGTGTACAATTTTTTTTTTTTCAATTTTTACCCACCCATAATTATTGCAAATATATATATACAAAAATATGCGAAAGTACGAGCTATGGGTAAAGTATATATGTAATATATACACGCCCCCCTATACTTAGCGTGTGCTATGTCCTCAGAGCACAGAGAGCGAGGAAAAAGACATAGCTCGTGCTAAGCATAGGAGAGCCAAAGAGGAATAGAAAGTATAGAAGTCGTCTTGCCCCCCTATACTTAGGCTCTGGCGGCCTAAGTGTAGAAGAAGATCAAAAATGGGGCGGACGAGGAAAGATGGGAATGGATGAATATACAATATGGGCATCGGTCCCCCCTATACTTAGGCTTAGGTCAGCCTAAGTATTGGTAAGAAATGCGTATGAGGACCGATGTGATCTGGAGAATGTACAGTGAAACGACTCGGGTGACCCCTTCCCCCTATACTTAGGATCTGGTCATCCTAAGTATAGTCCGAGATAATGATTCGATGATGTGGGGATGGGTTACTAGAATCGTGGAGGTAGAGGAAAGGATATACAGGAATGATGATATATGTACAAATGAGTCGGTCTGAATCTTCTGAAGATGCTGCTGATGGCTGGAGTTCATTGCTGCAAGGTCTCATGCACGGCTTGAGATGTATCTGCTGTATCTGTCTCGCGCATGAATACAATCTCCTCCACATGGACTAACTGTTCATTAGATTCAACGAAGTGCTTCAACAGCTGCCCATTAACCAGGAATGTCGGTGCGTCATCCGCGAGATCTGAGATCTCGACACATCCACTATCATGCACCGTTCGGACTACAAATGGTCCCGTCCACTTGGATTTCAGCTTGCCTTGGAAGGTCTTCAGCCTGGCATTGAACAACCATACCTTCTGTCCAGGAACAAAGGTCTTTCGTCTGATAAATCTATCGTGCCAACGCTTCACCTTGTCCTTGTACACCACACTGTTGTCGTATGCGCGGTTTCTGACTTCCACAAGCTCATTCAGATCCATGTCTCTCTGTTTTTGGCCCAGGTGTGTGTTCCAGTTGACCTTCTTTATTGCCCATTCTGATTTATGCACTAACTCTGCGGGCAAATGGCACGGCTTTCCGAATACCATTCGGAATGGGGAGGTACCTAACGGTGTCTTGTAAGCCGTCCTATACGCCCAGAGGACCTGATCCAAGATCTGAGACCAGTCCTTCCTGTCTGGGCGGACGAGCTTTTGCAGTATTGTTTTTACCTCCCTATTTGACACCTCAGCCATACCATTGGTTTGTGGGTGGTAAGGACTAGCGACACGGTGTTCGATGCCGTAATCCTTCAGGAGTTTCTTCACCTCCCGATTCACAAAGTGGCTACCCCCATCTGATATCATCATTTTGGGGATCCCGAACCTAGAGATTATGTGCTCTCTGATAAACTTACAGACAGTCCTGCTGTCTGCGGCTCGGGTCGGGATAGCCTCCACCCATCTTGACAGATAATCCACCGCAAGAAGGATGTATTCAAATCCGTGGCTGACAGGGAATGGGCCCATGAAGTCGATGCCCCAGGCGTCAAAGACATCACAAATGATGACCGGCTGCATCGGCATCTCATCCTTGGAACCAACGGTTCCTCCCATTCTCTGGCATACTGGGCACGACTTCGCGAAGGTGGTGGCATCGCGAAACAGAGTCGGCCAGTAAAAGCCACACTGAAGCACCTTCCATGCGGTCCTCTTCCCGGAGTGGTGTCCTCCTGCCTCTAAGCTATGGCATAAAGAAAGGACACTCTGGTATTCCTCCTGAGGAATACAACGTCTCCAGACGCAATCCGGTCCTTCAAAGAAAAGGATCGGATCCTCCCAATGGTAGTGTCTAGCATCCGACTTTAGTCGGTCAATTTGGCTCTTGGGCCAATCCTCGGGAACCTTCTTGGAGACAAGATAGTTCACGATATTGGCATACCATGGGAGTGAGTCGATAACAAAAATCGACTCGTCAGGGAAGGAGTCTCGAATTGGGGAAACCTCGGAAGTATTAATATCTTCGAGACGAGAGAGATGATCGGCTACTACGTTCTTCTTTCCAGGTTTATCACGGATGTCCAAATCAAATTCCTGGATAAGTAGAATCCAACGAAGAAGACGCGCCTTCGCGTCCTTCTTCTCCATCAAATATCGTAGTGCCGTGTGGTCTGTGAACACAGTCACCTTGGATCCGATTAAATGCGATCTGAATTTGTCCAAGGCAAACACTACCGCCAGCATTTCCTTTTCGGTAACTGTATAGTTACGCTGAGCAGAATCAAGCACTTTGCTTGCGTAGTGGATTGCAAACGGGACGCCATCTCTTCTTTGTCCCAATACAGCCCCAACAGCATAATCTGATGCATCCGTCATGATCTCAAAAGGGAGAGACCAATCTGGGGCTTGTAAAATGGGTGCGTCCATAATCATTCCTTGTAATAGCTTAAAGGCCGCAAGACACTTGTGATCGACAATAAACTCCGCGTCTTTGCCTAAAAGCTCAGTTAGCGGTCGGGCAATTTTAGAAAAATCTTTGATGAACCTCCGATAAAATCCGACATGCCCGAGGAACGACCGCAACTGCCGTACGTTGGTTGGTGGCTGGAGTCGTCTGATCACATCCACCTTGGCAGGGTCAACCTCCATTCCTCTCTTGGAGATGACGTGCCCCAACACTATGCCCTCCGTCACCATAAAGTGACTTTTCTCCCAGGAGAGCACCAGATTGACCTCACAACATCTTTTGAGGACTCGGTCCAGATTCCTAAGGCAGGAATCAAAAGAGTCGCCGTGGACCGAAAAGTCATCCATGAAGACTTCCAGGAATTCGCCGACCATTTCGGCGAATACAGCAATCATGCACCTTTGAAAAGTACCTGGAGCATTGCATAACCCAAAAGGCATGCGCCTGAAAGCATAGGTACCAAAGGGGCATGTGAACGTGGTCTTTTCCTGGTCCTCTGGAGCTATGGCTACTTGATTGTAGCCCGAGAACCCATCAAGGAAGCAGAAGAATTCTTTCCCTGCTAGTCTCTCTAAGATCTGATCAATGAACGGTAGGGGGAAATGATCCTTCTTCGTCGCGGCATTCAGGCGTCTGTAATCCACACAGACGCGCCACGACGTGGGTACTCTCGTCACGATCTCCTCTCCGTCCTCGTTGGTGGTCGTCTGAATTCCCGACTTTTTCGGGACAACATGGATTGGGGCCACCCACTTAGAGTCGGAGATTGGGTAGATAAAACCCGCGTCGCACCATTTTTCTATCTCTTTCTTGACAACCTCTCGTAGATTTGGATTCAACCGACGTTGGAATTCACGAGAGGGTTTGGCTTCATTCTCCAAATATATATGGTGCGAACACAGAGCGGGATTTATCCCGTGGAGATCGGAAATGCTCCAGCCTATTGCCTTGCGGTTCTTCTCCAGGATCTCTAGCAAGCGAGATTCCTGCTCCTCGGTCAATTGCGAACTGATAATGACCGGAAATTTCTTGGCTTCGCCCGCAAGGAAGGCATACTTAAGGGTTGTGGGTAAGGGTTTGAGCTCAGGGATGGTATGATCATCTAAGAAGTCTGGCTCAATCCGATCTGGTTCGGTGTTGGAAGTGGCTGGATCTTGATCTGCAGTGGCTGCCACCAAGCTTGGCTCTGGAGTCGGATCGTCAAAGGTCTCCATGCAATCGGCAAACGCCTCGTCCGACTCGTCTTCCTCATCTTCCGATTGTCCTAAGGATGTAAGGACTGACAGGCCCTCTTGGGCCTCTATGTCATCGAAGATGTAGGGTGATGCAGGCTCAGAGCTGTACTCGTTCCTAATGATCTCGCAGACTGACTCATGTACTGGATCATCTTCAAAGGAGATGGACATATCGGTGCTGGCTGGGTTCTGTCTCCATGGCCCAACTAAGTCTACATGTGCACTGTCTGTTTCGATCGAAGAGTACTCGGTGCTGGATTCGGAGTCCGGTCTCTGCCATCTGGTCTGCTTCATCTCTAGTTCCTCATCTCCGCCTGGAGTTTGGAACTGAATCTTCCCATTCTTATAATCGAATAAGGCCCCTGCTGTTCTAAGGAAGGGCCTACCCAAGATAATCTGGGAATCTCTCCAATTACGAGGGGTCTCCATATCAAGGACAGTGAAGTCCACCATGTATTCCTGACCCTCGACTTTGATCACAATGTTCCTTAATTCTCCTTGGGACCTCTTAGTGGATTTATCTGCAAACTGCAGAATAGCTCTAGATTTCCTAAGAGGTCCGAGATCAAGCCGCTCATAGAGGGCTGTGGGCATCAAATTGATCGAGGAACCATTGTCAAGGAGAGTGCGTGCAAACGCGATGTCATCAACATGACTCACTACATAGTGTGCACCCATGTCTCTTCGTTTCCGAGGAAACGAGTTCTTTATTGCACAAGTCGTGGCTACTGATAGAACGTGTTTCTCAACACGGCTTTTGGTCTTCCTGCTAACCCTAGTAGGTGTGCATCGCACCTTAAGGTATTTCTGGAATGCAGGGGTCATTTCCACGAACTTGTCGAAAGGGATTGTGACCTTGATATGTTTGTTACAAAATTCAGCCATCTCAGGGTCATCTTTTTGGATTTTTGTGTTTTTCTTCTTCCCACCCTTAAGAGCTTGGGGGGAAAGGGATTATTAACTCAGGATCTGGAACTGAAATATTTTCATTAGAAACTGAAACTGAGTTCTGGACAGGACTCTGACTCGGACTTTTGTACAGACTCTGATGCTGACTCTGACGAAAGGGAAAATGCTTGGGCGAAACCGGTGATGCGTCTTCCGCTTCTTCTGACTGGTCCTCCTCAGATGGAGGTGCGGGCTCATCGGTGTCGTCGGACTCCAGGTGGATGCGGGGGTGCTGCTTCGAGGACTCAGATGTCCTCTTCTTCTGCTTGCGGTGGTGGTGGTGATGCTCCTCTTCCTCCTCCTCCGAATTCTCCTCAGGTCGAACTTCGGAGGTTCCTTCCTGTTGTGCCCGTGCCCGATCAGGTATGGTCACGGTCCTTCCGCTCCTGAGGGACATATGGTTAACATTATCATACGAAAGGATCTCATGTTCAGATAAATAATTATCTGAATAGTCTACCTGATCTCTGGGTCGGTTCTGGCCTTGGTGTATGCTGTTCGGGTTGGCCTGAACCTGTGCGGGAAGTGGAGTCCTTGGCGCCGTTTGTTGGTCTTGAGCACGAGAGACCCGATTGATGTCGGTTCTCATGTCCAAGTAATCGTTCTGCATCTGCTGGACCCTATCAGACAGGGTCTGGATCGCCAAGGTGAGGGACTCCAACTCGGTGGGCTGGGCTGGCTGCTGCGTGGATGCTGTCCTGAACTGGCCCTGCTGGCCGTGCCGATACTGCTGCTGATGGGGCGGTGCTGGCCCCTGCTGGTAGGTTCGCTGCTGCGGCTGGTACCCCTGGTCTGGCCTGGACTGGTATCGCGGGATTGTGACGGGTCTGGTCTCCTGGTATACTGGGGTTGGGCGGTGTGCCTGATCCTTCCCCATCTCAATTTGCCGGACTAGTGGGTCACGGCTATACCAGAGCCCGTTGATCTCGTAGACGGGCGGAGGCTCCTCGTATGCTGTCTCAACTGGTGGGGGTGCTTGATGGTTCTGCTGGGTGTAAGTCTGATCCCAGCTGCTCTGAGACCCCGGTGCCTGTTCCTGTACAAGATGAACTCGATGTACAGGTACAGGTGGTGCAGAAGGGGTGGGTAGCTTCATCTTGGCTACCTTTTCAGAGAGTTCCTCCACCTTCTTGGGAAGGCTCGAAAGAGACTCCATCTCCGCGACTCGCTTGTGGATCTGTTCGACCATGGTGAGCTTGTCTGCAATCATCCCCATGCTGGGGATGAGGTCCTCTGTCAGATCAGCAACAGTCCTTTTAGTTGTCTCGTTGGATAGAATCGAGGGAGACAACTGATAGGCCCTTGTGGCCTGTGACCTGCCGGTTTCTGCCATCTGCTCCAGGATCTTCCATACGGCGTGTTCGTTCTTGTTCAGATAGCTTCCTCCGCAGGCGGCGCTGACTAACCCCTGCATCTCTGGGGTTAAGCCGCAGAACAAGGTCTGGACTAGGATCGCCTTTGAAATGCCGTGGCATGGGCATTTCTGCACTAAATCATTGAACCTGTCCCACGCCTCGTGGAACGGTTCGCAGGGTCCTTGGGCGAAGCTGGCAATCTTCGTACGCATCTGATTGGTTCTACTGAGTGGGTAGAACTTCTTCAGGAAGAGGTCCTTGAACTGCATCCAGGTAGTACAAACCACCCCTAGGTTCTTCAGCCAATGTGCAGCCTTATCTCCTAAGGCAAAAGGGGTGGCTTTCAGTCTGATATAGTCTTGGCCAACATTGGGATGGCTCAGATTATTACAGACTAGTTCGAAGTCACGGAGGAAGGTGTACGGCTCTTCGCTGAGGTTTCCGTTGAACTTCGGCAGCAGGCTAAGGAAGTGGGGCTTCAGCTCGAATGCCTGGTCGGGAACTGCAGGTGCTAGCCAATTCTGGATCTCGTTCTCCGCCGGGTTATATGTATCGACCATTGGCCGGTCGATTCCTTCTGCTACTATAATCTGCCCCATTCGTGCAGTGAGATCGGCATTCTTCTGTTCAGCTTCTGCCAGACGTCTAAGGATCTGTCTCATCTGGTCCTCGTCGGGCGGCATCCTTGGCGGCATTTCTCCCTCCAGTTCTGGGATATGGAAAATAGGTCCGGTGTTAGAGGGTAAATCAAGGAATGGATTACCGAGGCAATGGTCTTCCTCGGTACTCTCAGAGGAGATAAAAGGGTTGGTTTGAGGGTAACCACCCTGAGCAGGAGGGAACCAGGACTCAAGAGGGTCATGAGTCCTGGGTGGTCCAAAGTGCGTTTGGACCGAAAAAGACGAGTTATCTGGGGGACTCATAGAGGGATCAGTGAATTGTGTGTCGAGATCTCCCCATTGACTCATCTTGATAAGCGAGAAGAAGATAGGATTTTACTCCTACCTGAAGCAAGCAAGAAGAACAATCCAAGACCCTGGTTTTCACACTCAACACAGTGAAGGACTCAAATTGAGTCCAATTTATCTTGTAATTTTTAAGTGTGAATTTCAAGCAAATCTAGCAAGGATTACGCGGCCTAGAGGGAAGTCGGCTCAGAGCCGGATGCGTCTTCCCTGTTTATCCTGTCGTCTAAGATACCGCCGCTCCTTCCTTTCTTCGCTCCTATCCCAAGCCGAGGGATTCAGTGACCACGCCCCTATCTACCTGCAAGCAGGCGGAGGCTGACAAGGCCGGAACTTCACCCCGGGGGTTACTGGCAGCTTGTCGCGAAGTACCGCAATTTCGCCCCTATCTACCTGAGACAGGCGGAGGCTACTTGGTACTAGTCAAAGAATCTGAAAGTATCCGGCTTGTGATATTTGCTAGGATCAGTCAGAACGATGATATGGAAGACGGGGATTTGGGCTCTACCTTAGGGTGTTCACACACACTCAGGTACCCTCACTCAGCCTGAAAACAAGGTCGGGGTTACTCTCCCGCAAACAATTTTCAGTTTTATTCCCTTTTTATTGTCAATACTGTTAGCAGTCCCAGTTTTAAAGTAGGTTATCACTGAAATTTAATCACCACAAAGCACGCCTATCGGACAGTCCCAATTTCCTTTAATTAAGTGAGAAAATCAGAGGGGGAAATCGAGAAAAGCCGATGCAAGTTAAAATCTATGATGCGTATGCTAAGTAGAGAATACTTACAGTGATCCCTTCGCTTGTCGATGCAGGATGCTATACAGAATTGAAAACTCTATCCTATATGCAAATGCAGGCGATAAAAGCCGCTCCTAGACAGGCAGTTCTATTAGCGTGAAGAACAGATTGATTTGAACTAAGTCCTGCGGTCTAAGTGCGTCTTTTAAATGTGTTGTGTGGTCCTATTGATTACGAGCACAAACAAGTCCTAGATTGGCTCGAGGAGCCGCTAGTGCAAGCTAAGTTACCAATCAACCACACAGCACACGGGACACGGTTTCCACTATTTTTACACGCGCGAGAACCCAAACGGGAACCGCTGGAAACAATGCAAAAGAAATAAAATAAAATGAAAATTACAAGGCCTCTCTTTCTCTCACACAATCTAAGTGCTAAGTCTTCGAAGCGTCGCCGACTCCTCGCGTTCCTCGCACAAAAATTAAGATAAGGTCAGAGAGTGACACAAAAATAAAATAAAGCAAAAATAAATGAGAGAAATAATTACAAGAACAACCGGGGGTCAGACTACCCGGGGGTTAGAAAATCAAACACTCAAAATGTGATGTAAATTAACCTAAGCCGTGCCTCCCCGGCAACGGCGCCATTTTGATAAGCCTCCCGCACCCTTAGTTAATCCGGTCAAATTAATGTCCAAATCAATTAATGAGATTCGTTGCAGTCGGATACGAGGGATTAATCAAAAATCACTTAGCTATTAATGTTAAGTGATGTAGTTTTTTTTTTACTTGGTGAAGTCCAAGGTCGATCTCAGGGAGGCATCTGTCTCCTTAGGTTGATTACATCAATTCACAAGTGCTCGAGATTCGGGGAACGATTTTTTTTTTTGGTCTTTTTAATTACTATGTAGACAATGCAGACAATCCTTAGCCAATTTCAAGTTAGATTTAATTGATATATCAAATTCAGTCCAAAAATTATGAAAATTGGCCAGAAGGTTGCTTATGATGAAAATGACCTACACTAATTTTTTTGGAATTTTTTGACTCAAAATGAATATTCTATGAATTAACTAAACAAACAGTGTGATTTTCAATGTTTAATTTTTAATAAATATCAAAACACAATATTTCTCAGAACTAAAATTATCCTAGGAAGGTCTAATGATCAGGAACCTAGGAAAATTGACAGAACTAAAAAAATGTTGTGAAATGAATTAATTAAAATTAATCAAAGGAAATCACTAAACTATTTATTCAGGCCTCGTTATGCGTGCAAATGATGTGAAATTTTTATGGGATGTTAAAAACAATGTCCTTAAGCTACTGTGATTTTTTTGGTGATTTTTGAAGGCACAGATAATTTACTAAAAATCAAATGGCATCTCTGGGCAAAATATGACTCAAATCAACCAATTAATTCATTAATAAATCAAGAAAACCAACAAAAATACAACAAGTATGCTACCAGGTAGAGGACAAAATTCTCAACAAGATGCAACTTTTAAAATTCAAAAATGATCAACAATGCAAGCTATGGACACGTGCAAACATAGGGGTCTAAATGCAATACTGGAAAATAAATGTTCAAGAAATAAACATGCTGACAGGGACTAAAGTGCAATTACCAAGACTATGCAGGACTTGAGTGCAAATTCTCCACGAATCACGCGCGCCTCACGTGATGTCTGCTTCACAGGGACCTTTCTGCAATTTTGGGAACCTCCAGGGGTGTCGGTGCAATTTACCCAGGCCGCACGTGCTCCTCACGTGGGGCGGCCTAGGCTCGGAGACGTCGGAGGCTCGGTTTAGCCTCGGATCAGCTTCGGGTGGCCCGAGCCTAGGCTTGGAGGCCGAGGCTCGGAGCGGGCGACGTGGCCGCCTGAGGGCCCTTGGATCAAGGTGGATCCGAAGGTGGTCGGTGATGACGCGTGGCAGCGGGTGGAGCGTCTGATCCGCGGCGAGATCGACGGTCGAGGACGATGGCGGTGAAGAGACGCGTGGCGGGACGAGGGCCGTTCGATCTGAAGATCGAACGGCTGCTGCTCCTTCTCCTCGAACGGGCCTCCTCCGCCTGCGGAGGAGGGGGCTGTGCTCCGGCGACAGGTGCTGAGCTCCGCCTCCCTCGCTGAGCTCCGTCAGTGAGCTCCGTCAGCTCCCAGCTAGCTCGGAAGCAGCGGAGGACGCCTGCGAAGCTTCCGGTGGGCTCGGAATGGCTGGAGGAGGGCTGGCGCTCCTGGTCGATGAAGCTCGAGGAAGGCTCCGATGAAGCTCCGGCCAATGGTCCAAAGAGTACCTGCAAGTGTTAGCTGGATAGCCGAAGCGTGCTGGTGATCGTGGGAGTTGAATGGAGTGGTCGGAGAGGCCTGCGGGTGCTTGAGGTGATCGGGCGAGGTGGCTCCGGCCAAGCGGCGGAGCTGCTAGTCGACGGTGGTCGAAGTGCGGTGAATGGCGAAGTGGAGCGGCCCGCGAGGATGCTAGCACCGTCGCGGAGCTCGTCGGGATGTCGAGGAGGTGTGGAGATGTTCGTGGAAGGCGAATAAAATCGGAGAAGATCGGATGAAAAGAAGAGGATGATCGGAGAGGGGATGAAGGAGGTTACCTGGGGTTTGGGGCTCGGTTTTGAGCTCCAGGGGTCGTCGCTCCAGAGGTCGGTAAGCCTCGAGCTCGTGCAGCTACGCGGAGGGCGGCTGCGGCACGGCGGTGCACCGTGGATCTCGCCGGAGAAGAAGGTCCTTCGTCGCTCAACAATTCGGCCGCTTGCTGTCACCAAGAGGAAGCTTGGAGCTCGGGGTTCTCTCCTGGAGTGGCGGATGGGCTTGAATGTGGCCGGAGAGGGTGTATTTATAGGTCGAAGGTGGCGGCAGAGCTGGGTGAGTGGCGAGTTTCATGGAGGTGGTGGAGCGAGTGTGGCGGAGATGGTGGTGTTCGAGGGTGTTGGCGAGGGAGAGGGAAGAGTGGGGAAGATCGTGGGAGAGACAGTGGCCGGCGAGGGTGGCTGGAGTGCGGCCGAAAATAGAAAGGGGCGGCCCCTCCCGCAAGGCGGAGATCGTGGGAGAGAGGGGCTGCCCGAGGTAGGGGACGAGGTCCTGGCCGTTGGATCTTGTGATCCAACGGCCAGATGGAGGCGCGAAGTGGCGGGTGAGATTAGATCTGGGCGAGAAGATCTGCGGGTGTGAGTGGTGACACGTGGCGTGAGCTAGGCAAGGCGCGAGCGAGCGGCCCTGATCAGGTCAAGGTGTTTGAACGGTCGGTTGAGATGATTGGAGGGCTAACGGCTCAGATGGAAGAGCTGAGGATGCAGATGAAGGGCTCAAGAGGTGACGCGTGGCGCTCTGTGGGCGAGGCGCTGATGGATGGTGGAGATGAAGAGTGGGGGATGATCAGACGGTTGAGGGGGTGCGCGTACGTGGTCACAGAGGGACCGTTGGATCTGGAGCTTGATCCAACGGTGGAGAGCGCGGGCGGATCGGCTAAAGACAGCGGGCCGCGTGGCGCAATCAGAGGGCGCCACGTGGCCTGCTGTGAGTGGTCGAAGGGAAAAACACGTGTAGAAAGAGGAGGAGGCCGAATTTGGAAAAACTCAAAACATGAAAGTTGTAGATCTTGGTGAGATCTACAAGTTTCATGTTGGCCAAAGATGGAGATGAGGTCAAATATGGTACATAAATACAAAGTTACATAAATATACATATGTAGTATACAAAATGCCCCAAAAACCCAAGTTCCTCATACAAGCTCCAATTTCAATGAAATTAGTCTCATTTTGAAGGTCTTTTGATATGTAGTATTCTAATAGTGAGTGGACCTAAGTAGGAGTTTGTATGCGGGCTTTATGGGGGTTTTACTGTACAAGGGTTCTCTGGATAATTGGGTTATTCTACAAGGGTGATTTGTGGCCTTCTTCCCTATATTATTGAGGAGTACATACATATATTATAGAGAGAAGTTTATTTGATGAAAAGGTATTTTACAGGGGATTTGTGGCTTCTTATTTAAATGCAGATGAGCTCCTAAAATGCATGAATTATGGATGCATGCATGAATGCTATTTATGCAAGATAAAGGGAAATATGCCTCTATTTTCTCGGGAACAAGGCTCTATTTTTGACTTTTGATGTGATGAATCACAGATTCATCAGCCGTGTACTGGCTAAAACATTTGGGGAGGTTCGTCGACACTTGGGCAGATCTCCGGACCGCATACTTGAACAAGTATTATCCTCTCGGTCGGACGAACACAGCAAGAGCTATGATCAGTAACTTCACAATGATCTCGAATGAACAGTTCCATGAGGCTTGGGATTGATTCAGAGAGCTCATCGACCGGTGTCCACACCATGATATATCCAAGCCCAATGTAGTTCAGAGTTTCTTCTGTGGGCTGACACCGGAGCTACAGGGGCTTGTTAATGCCTCTATGTTGTGGGTCCTATTTTTCCAAAGGTGAAGACGACGTTTGGGCCATCTATGAAGGGATGGTAGAGAACTCGACAGTCATGGCCCAAGCCCGAGTCTACACACAGCAGAAGCCCCACCAAGGAGCGGGATCATTTCAGAGGATCGCCCGCATCGATGCAGTCCTCATACTCCGTCGGCAGCCGCAGCCCAAACCAAATCAGCCGCAGCCGACATGGGCATCATTAGTGAGAAGTTGGACCATCTTGAGATCCTCGAGAAAAAGCAGATGCAAGGACTGGCCCAGATGGAATAGATGACCAAGACCATGAGTTACCTGAAGATGCAGATTCTATGCATTCAGGAGGCATAGACGTCTACTCAGCAGCCTCCCAGGTCACGAGCTGATCCCAGCAGCAGTAGCTCAAACCAGCCCTCTTACTCACACCGCCAAGTCAACCACATTCAAGAAGAGCCGAACCCGCTACTGCAGTACTACCCAGTGCAGCCACCATCTCAGGATACTCAGATGGTGGTCTATCAGCCGGATCAGCCACTGACAGTTCTACCTCCACCATCCTTCGAGCAGGAGCCATTGATGGAAGTCAATGGGATATGGTACGACCGGTACCCGCAGCCCGAGATTCGTCGCGATCACCCCGAATTTCGTTGGACCACTGGTGGCACCTCTTCCCAACAGCAGCCTCCGGCTCAGGGATATCAGAACAGCCAGCAGCAGCAGCAGCAGCAACCCCAGTATACCCACCAGCAGAACCAGCATGGTCCTCGTCCCACCTATCAGGGACAACAGTGGAGGCAGCTTCAACAGCCTCACCAGTCATATACCCATCCTCCCCAGTACCAGGAGCAGCAGTAGCCTCATTTCCCGCAGGGGAACACTTCCGATTCTCAGGCTCCTTCCTTTGAGAACCCAGCTCTAGCTGACCTTGCCCGCTTGCTCTCTAAACAACGAGCATCCTTCCGGTAGGAAATGGATGAGTTCTGGCAGGAGATGAGGGATATCATCAAGGGAAAAGCTGCCATACCAGCTCAGATTAAACCAAATCTGAAAAATCTTAAGAGGAAGTCTGAGCAGATACAGTTCACAGAGGATACCTCTCCTAGTGATTATTTGAGTGACATGTCTTCTTCTTTGTATGATGTTGATTTTGTGACTACTAGGAGCGGTAGAATGCCAGCCAGAGGCGCCTCATCTGAGCGACAGCCACAAGCAGAATCCGGAGCGCCAGATGAGAAGAGAAGCGATGCTGATGTTGCTGATGATGTTGAAGATGGTGGTGCTGATGCCACCAATGATGGAGATCCAGACGACGGTACTGAGGCCATCGTGATACCCGATGCAGACGGTGGTGCTGAAGCCATCATTTTTGATGCAGAGACAGAGCACGGTGCTGATGACGTGAAGATAGGTGCCGTTGGTGGTATTGAGACCACCACTTCTACTTTTGTTGAGCTCCCACATGCTGTGTTGCCACCTTTTGTATCTCAGGACTGTGGTAACAAAAATAACAAAAAAATGAATAAAGGAAAGGTTTCTGTGTATACTTCAGATCCATATGTGTTGCATGATGATCATTGTATGGATTCTATTCCTTCACAAGCACAGGAACCTATTCCTAGTAGTCCATCTGCAGAGGCCCCTACTATCCCCTTCCCTGAAGCACTTCACCGGGCGAAGGGGAATAAAAAAGAAAATCCAAAAAAGAACCAACAGGTAGAGTTCAGCAATCAGATGATTGATAGATTCCACATTCAGCTGACTCTACAGGAAGCACTTGAGCACATCCCCCTCTTTAAAAAGAAATTGAAAGAGAAGACTACAGTCTGCAGGAAGAGGAGGAACCACAGAGATCAGATCCATGTGCTCACTCATTCCACTTGCTGCATCATTCAGAACAAAGTGCCAGCCAAGAGACCAGATGCAGGACCTCCCTATGTCAGACGCGAGATTCAGGAGCAATAGTTTGATCGTACTCTATTAGACAGCAGCTCTTCTATTAACCTTCTTCCGGCAGCCTTACTCGATCAATTCGAGTTTGGTCCTCTTCTAAGGAGCATGACAGTCCTTCAGTTTATTGATAGGTCGACTAAGAGGCCGAAAGGGTTGTTGAGAGACGTGGTCGT
This sequence comes from Ottelia alismoides, assembly GCA_037367405.1. Lineage (NCBI taxonomy): Eukaryota > Viridiplantae > Streptophyta > Magnoliopsida > Alismatales > Hydrocharitaceae > Ottelia > Ottelia alismoides. The sequence goes on from JAZKJV010004093.1 coordinate 629,255, forward strand.
TACCATTCAGGGCCTGAAATTCCCCGTGGACTTTGTTGTATTGGACATGGAGATCCCTAAGTCGGCAACCGATGCCCCCATCATACTTGGACGCCCATTCTTGGCCACAACCAAGGCGGTGACCGACCATGACAGTGGGAAGGTATGTTTTCACGTAGAGGGCGAAACTATACAAATAGAGATGATCGAGGAGACCAGAGCGAGAGAATTAGCATGCTCAGAGAACTCCAGTGATATTGAGCAGATGACAGAGGGTGAGCAAGACATCCACCAGGAGTGCGATTTCGTGATGACATATGACGAATCCATTTGGAAAGATCCCGTAGCACAGACCCTCGCCCTGCCTACAGATTCACCATACTTGCAGCTTATGGCAGTCGAGAGCCTAGAGAGAACACTCCTGGACGAGGATACATTTGAAGCTGACAGTTGTGGGACGAATGGTGATGATTTTCAGTTTTGTTCTTCTAATTCAGATCCCTCGGATTCAGACATTGATTGGGATGATTTTGATGAATATTTGTCGTGTCTGATTCCTTCTAAGCCGACAGCCAGGACGGAGTGTGAGCCAGTACAGTGCATAGATGATTCAGCAGGGTTCCCTTCGTCAGATGTTCATTCGCAGCGAGAGTTATCACATGCAGACCTGTAGCCTTCACACAGACATATAAGAAGCCAGATCTGCCACCTCCCAGTTGTCCAGAACTGAAACCTTTGCCGCAGTCGCTGAAGTATAGATTCCTTGCGGGTGAGCCAGACATGCACCTAGTCATCATCTCAGCAGGTTTGACTGGAGAGCAAGAATCTCGTCTGATGGAGGTTCTTGAACGCAACCGCAAGGCGATAGGATGGAGTATAGCTGATCTCCAAGGGATTAGTCCGGCTCTGTGCTCCCACTACATCTATCTTGAGGAGGACGCTAGGCCATCGCGTGAGTTCTAGCGACGGCTGAACCCGAATCTTCGAGATGTGGTCATGAAAGAAATATCGAAGTGGTGGAGCGCCGATTTTATCTACCCCATCTCCGACTCCAAGTGGGTTAGTCCATTACATGTGGTACCCAAGAAGACAGGTATCACTACAGTTGTGAGTGAGTCTGGAGAGGAGATCGCTACCCGAGTACCCACTTCTTGGAGGGTCTGTGTGGACTACAGACGATTGAATCAAGCCATCAAGAAGGATCATTTCCCACTGCCATTCATTGACCAGATTATCGAGAGGCTAGCTAGGAAGAGTCACTACTATTTTCTTGACGGGTACTCCGGTTATAATCAAGTGGCCATTGCGCCTGAAGACCAGGAGAAAACGATATTCACATGTCCATTTGGGACTTATTCTTTTAGACAGATGCCCTTTGGTCTATGTAACGCTCCGACGACATTCCAAAGGTGCATGTTGTCCATATTCTCAGACATGGTGGGTGACTGTTTGGAGGTCTTCATGTATGACTTCTCGGTCTATGGCGATGGGTTTGATGCTTGTCTTGACTGCCTAGACCGTGTGCTTCAGCGCTGCATAGAGGTCAATCTTGTCTTGTCTTGGGAGAAGAGTCACTTCATGGTGACTCAAGGGACGGTCCTTGGTCATATCATCTCCAACAGGGGCATGGAGTTCGATCCAGCCAAGGGGGATATCATTAGAAAACTCAATCCACCGTCCAATCTGCGTCAATTGCGGTCTTTTCTGGGGCATGTCAGTTTTTACCGACGGTTCATTCAGGACTTCAGTCGTATTGCTCGACCGCTTACTGATTTGCTGATGAAAGACACCGAGTTCATTGTAGATGATAAGTGTCTTGTGTCCTTTGACACTCTCAAGAGTATGGTTGTCACGGCTCCTGTCCTTCAGCCACCTGATTGGTCTCTCCCATTCAAGATCATGATGGACGCTTCTGATTTTGCCGTTGGGGCTGTGCTTGGACAGAGGAGGGATGGATTGCCGTTTGCCATTCACTATGCCAGCCGGACTTTGGATGCCGCTCAGCGGAATTATACTGTGACAGAGAAGGAGATGCTGGCCGTAGTCTTTACTTTGGATAAGTATAGATCATATATTCTCGGATCTAGAGTGACTATTTTTACAGATCACACTGCCATCCGGTACTTAATGGGCAAGGAGGATGCCAAAGCACGCCTTACTAGATGGATCCTTCTGCTCCAGGAATTTGATATTGAGATTAAGGATAACCCTGGGGTTAAGAATGTGGTGGCAGATCATCTCTCCCGCTTAGAGAACCTTGAGGAATCTGAGCCCAGCGCACCTATCACTGAGACGTTTCCAGATGAGGCGATCTTGGCTATCACCTCGCTCCCATGGTACGCCGACTTTGTGAATTATCTTGTTGCCAAGATGGTTCCACAAGGTTGGCCCAGGAAAAAACTCGAGACCTTCCTTGCGAAGGCCAAGTTCTACCATTGGGAGGATCCCGTCCTTTATCATGAAGGAGGGGACAGTATCTAGAGGAGGTGCATTCCTCAAGAAGAGCAGCATAGCGTCCTCACATACTGCCACAAGCTTGAGATAGGAGGACATAATTCTGGGAGACGGACATCACAAAAGGTGCTTCAATCCGGCCTTTGGTGGCCTACTCTCTTCAAGGATTTAGATGAATTTGTGAAGAGATGTACTGACTGTCAGAAGATGGGTACATGCGGACAGAGAGACATGATGCCCATGCAACCCATTCACTTTTGTGAGGTTTTTGATGCATGGGGGATTGATTTCATGGGCCCATTTCCTAAGAGTCAAGGGTTTGAGCACATTCTGCTCGCTATAGATTAGGTCAGCTGATGGATTGAGGCCATCCCAGCCCGAGCTGCAGATGCTAAGACCGTGTGTCGATTTTTGAGGAAAAATATCATTTTACGGTTCGGGGTACTGAGAGTTTTGATTTCAGACGAGGGGTCTCATTTCATCAATGACAAGGTTAGGGCCCTTGCAGACGAGTTCGGCATTGACCATCGTGTTGCCACATCGTATCACCCTCAGACTAATGGTCTTGCCGAAGTATCGAATAGGGAGATCAAAACTATCCTACAGAAGGTTGTCCGCCTAGACTGAAAGGATTGGTCACAGCTTTTGGTCTCGGTCTTGTGGGCTTATCGGACTTCTTTCAAAAATCCATTAGGGACATCTCCCTTTCATCTCGTCTATGGCAAGCCGTTCCATCTACCTGTGGAGATCAAGCATAAGTCACTTTGAGCAGTCACTGAGTTATTATTGGATCCCGAGAGTATAGGAGAACAGAGGAGAGCAGAGTTGGCAGCCCTAAAGGAGTTGAGAGACACAACCTTTTCTAGCAGCCTACAGTACAAGGAAAAAGTGAAAACATGGCACGATTCTCATATCAGCCATAAACAGTTTGAGTCAGATCAGTGTGTATGGTTGTTTGATTCCAGGCTGAAATTATTTCCAGGGAAATTACAAAGCAAGTGGAAAGGTCCGTATGTGGTCAGGAAGGTACATGACAATGGTAGCATTGATATATCCGAACCGTCATCTTCTTCTACCTTCCGCGTTAACGGTCAGCGCCTGAAGCTATATCTAGACCATGATCCACCGATCGTTGATGTTGCCCCCATTCTTCTGGTATGAGATGTGTTTTTTGACTCATATCACTTGCATCTCATACATGTTGATCACTTCCATCTTCCGCTGTATAGATCCATATGTCCATATCACTCTTTCATCTGTTGATATCTTTTCTTCTTTTCTTCTTTTCCTTTTCGATTTTCTTTATCTATCAAAAAGGTGTCAACCCTTGTTGACAGTCTTCTATACTTAGGACGTACTTTGTCCTAAGTATGGGGGGGTGCACCCCGAGTATTTCTATTCTTTTCGATCCTCTCTATTGTCTCCTCTTCATGTCTATACTTAGGGATATCTTCCCCTAAGTATAGGGGGAGACAATCTGAGTACGATATGTTCATTCCCACCCTTGACCCTCCCTACTTTGTGTACAGTCTGCTATACTTAGGATTATTTGATCCTAAGTATAGGGGGGACGGTCATCCTCTCATTCGTTTATTCATTTGTTCATTCCTTTATTTATTTATTCTTTAGACTTGCCTATACTTAGTACGAGTTATGTCTTCTCTTTTCTCTCTGATCTATGAGGACATAGCTCAAGCTAAGTATAGGGGGTCGTATATACTACGTATATACTTTAGCCATAACTCATACTTTTGTATTTTCCTAATAAATGTGGCTAATAATTCTTTAAAATTCATTAAAAACCCTAATAAAAAGATGTTACCATTCCTCAAATTCTTTTTGTATATACTGAGTAATAAATCAGGTGAAAATGTTTTTTGCAAAATGTTTGAAAAAAAGTTTGAAAATCCTTGTGAAAATTTATTGAAAACTATTTTGAAAATGTTTTGTTACATGTTTTCAACCTTTGTAAAAATGTGTGGTTTATAAAACTTATTTTTTTTTGTGTGAAATAAAAATGTTTGAAAAATGATTTGCATATGGTTTGAAAAATGGTTGCAAAAATATTTGAAAAATTTTGAAACCCTTTGCAAAATGATTTTCAAATGTGTGCACATGTTTGTAAAAATGTTTGTAAAAATTATTTTGGACTATAGTTTTCTAAAATTGTTTGAAAAACTTGTGTCAAATAAATTTGGGGAATACATACATCACACCAAAATCCTATATATATACTCATAAAATTTATCACTTACCGTGTAAATTCTTAAAATCCACTTCTTGTATGAATAAGAAGCACTCCCGTGTAAATATTTTAACCAAGCTTTTAGCCAAAAATCTTTATTTTCAAAAATCCCAAAAACATTTGCAAAATTATAATCCAAAAACATTTGAAAAATCTCTTTGAAAAATACAAAAAATGCATATGCATCATCATCATCTTTTCAAAAATCCATAAAAAGTTCAAAAATCTTTGAAAATTGCATCACAAAAATATTTTCTGCATTTCATTTGCATAGCATTAGCATTTTTTGGATTGAGTTTGATAGTTGAACGAGTCTAAGTAAAATCCGGAGATTGGAGGTTGATTGGACCTTAAAATCTACCTAATAACAGGAACCTTATAGGAACTGGGTTTGAGGTACTTCAGGTCTAGTGGACTTAATTCTTTGAGGATCACGAGACTCGGTTCAATGAATTCTTGACTGCCTAAGTAGAGTATTTCGGAGCACACGCACGACTCTTGTTGATAATGACCTAACTTTGACACCTGCACCTTTTACATGGCTCAACTCAGTTGGAGTGGAGAGGGGATTGGATTTACCGGTATGAGACGCACACAAGTGGAAACATTTGTCCTCCTCTAGGGAGGGAAGTGCACCCCAACCCGTCCAGTGATGAGGAAGTCTAAAGACAAGAGAGTGTGGGTTGCGATAAAGCTTCAAAAGAGGGATAGTCTACTGGCTCAAGAGGAAAAACTCCTTATGTAAATGTTGTTGTAAATAGTATTCAAAAAAATGGTCAGGCCTGTGCAAAAATAAAATGCCTGCAAAGTATGTACATATGTTGTAAAGTCAATGAGCAAGCTTAAGTTCCAAAGTCAAATATGTGAGACTGCAGATGGATGACTTGACTACACTGGTCTTGCATCCTAGGATAGGTAGCTACACTGGCTACCGTCCATTCTTCTCTTCACCTCCTCTTCTTGAGCTGGTGGTCACTTGAACTTAGAAGGGAATACCCCACTCCTCGAGGATGGAGTTATTGGATTGGGGAATCATTGGGTTGTCATATTGGGAAGTCAGTCTCTTTGTCATTCTAGTTGAGGAGAGCCACCATCACTTACACTGTACGAGTCAGATTCATAAACGTAAGGGTTTGCGTATGAGTTGAGATATTTCTGACCTGGCGATTGAGGAGACTTGAGCAGAGTTTCGGGATTCTCATGGACTGTTGGATTTCAAATTCGGTTCTCATTAAGATTCCGTCCGCACTAAAATTCCAAAGGTCTGACTTAAGCTCCAAACTTTGATTTTGTGAAGATAAGTTTGATAATTAAACTCAATCCAAATTTCTTCTTTTTCTTTTCTTTCTTTTTCTTTCTGCACTTATTGCGTAAGTGTTTGCTAGGGACTAGCTAAGGTAAAGTATAGGGGGATGATGAATCCACATTTCATCATCTTTATTCTATCATTTTGGCCTCAAAAACCCTAGCAAATGCGTGTAAACACCATTAATTCCTGCATTTTAACATCCATGCATGTGCATGTAAATAGTGTCTAAAATACTGTAATTAAAGCCAAAATTATAGAATAAATTAAAGAAAAGAAAAGGAGTAAAATATTGTAAATATTTTATGACCCGAAACCCTAAGACCTAGGCATCTTGATGAATAGGTCGATAAGGAATAATGTAGGGGGAGATAAGGGCCAGAATACAATAAAATCCCCTTTGATTTTATCCATTCTTTATTCATTTTGGGACCTATTTTTGGTTCCACTTTTTATACATCAAATAAAGAAACTTTGTACATGAAAGTTGTAGATAATTAAATAAAGAAAAATACAAAATTGACTTCACTCAAAAATAATGTACAAATGAAAAGTTATGGTCTGAATAAAAATCCAGAATCCCAACTTCCCAGACCCGTATCTCACAAATGAAAACTCCAATGCATCAAACTCACCTTTAATTGTATATAATTAAAAATAAGCTATTTAATGTCGGTGGTTTCGCATTTGGCGGAGCTACGGTTTGAAAGTTGAGTTTTGGAACCCTATTGTATACCTGTACAGATTAAAATACTCATTTTATTATTTATTCATTATTCTTATAATTTTATATGTTTATAATTTTGTAAATATTACTTTTAATATAGTTGTATATTAAAATCAGAATAAAAATACAAAAGAAATACAAAATAAAATACTTGTATATTTATAATACATAGGTATAAGTCCTATATACATACCTGTATAATTTATACTTTTATTTTATTAAATATACAAAACACTTCAGAAAAATAAAAGAAAAATATTTTATTGTATATAAAAATACTTTATAAATTTATAAATAAACAAACATAAATAAATTAAAAACACAAAATAAAAATAAATTAATAAAATATATAGATGTATAAGCCTATATAGCCTAAAATAGCAACTTGTAAAATTATACCTCATAAAAAAATTAAAAATCACCATAAAATAATTTAGAAAATAACAAATATTTTTCATTCAATAACCGAAAAAAATAAAGTCATTTACTATTTTAATTTGAATTTACAAAGTATTTTTTAGAGGTTTTTCCTGATTGGTCCACGTGGACCAACCATGGGGCAGTCTTCGTTGACCCTGGTCAATTGTCTGCTCTTCACCCCTGTAGCATGTCAGACCTCGTTCTTTACCCATGTTTGATGATTTTTGGAGAACGATCCTTTCATCAAATGGTGTTGCACTCTTCACAACTTTTTCTCCTCGATCATCAGGCTTACTCGCCCAACGATTATCTCAAGGAATGGATCATTGTGTCGCCCGATACACCTCGGTCTTTGGTGCACCAGAACCTAATGGTCAAACCCTTTAAAGTGCACCCTCGACTTCCCTTTGAAAATTGAACCCCTCATTCCATAGGTTTAGCTCCCCTTCGTGCCTCGAAGCTCCAAGAAGGTGACAACTCCCTGTAGAGACCTTCGGGTGGGTCGAGCATCGCCTGAGGTGGCTCCACGACCTCCCCCTTCGCCGGCGGTTGAGGTACCCTATCCCTCTGGTCTACACCATTGAGGCAGCCCCCTTTTCCTTTCTTTTTTGCTTTAGTCTTAGGATCATTTCGCCTCAAAGATCTTCACGTTTCATCCACTAAATCGCCCAATCGTCCACCTCACCGGAGCGCTCCTCCGGTCGAGCTCCGTCACATCGTTTCGCGCCACCACATCCACTCCATGGGGTCCAGGCACTTTGTCCTGGACCCTCTCACGTCCTGGACCCTCTCACGACTTCTTGCAGGTCAAAGCTCGTTGACTCAAGCCTGGGAGCACTTTTGCGCCTCGACGGAGCTCCGTGGAGCTCTCCAGCTCTGCCGCCCTCCATCGCGAGCCTCGGCCATCGTCGAGGTCTTTTGAAGCTCCCAGGAGAAAGCCCCAACCGTCAGAAGCCTCCAGCCTCCTTTTGAAGCCCAGAAGTTCGCCGGAGGAGGAGCAGGAGCTCGGAGAAAGTTGCCTCGCCGGCGCTCCTCCGTTGTTCTTGCTCCGGTCTTCGGAGCCGTTGGATCAAGGCGGAGCTCCAGATCGCCCAGTAGCTGTCGGATCGCGCCAAGCCCCCACCATCAGATCTTCATCCGAAGATCTAATCTTCGCCGTCCAACGCGAAGCGTCATCGGCCGTCAGATCGTCGACACGTGGCAAGTGGATTCCCATCAGCCGTCGGATCGCGCCCGAGTGGGTATTTTGCATCTTTACCCCGCGTATTTTTGTATTTACTAGTCAGCCCGTAAACTTTCAGTGGTAGTTTAAAAAGTTTTGTAATAATTATATTTAGGCCCCTGAACTTTATATATTTGTACTTAGGTCCTCGCCACGTCACCTCCTGTGACCAGTACACATAAGGTGCGGGGCATTTTGCGTAGGACCCCATACATGTTTGAATATTTAGCTTTAGTCTAGAAACTTTAATATCACGTGTAATATTTTTGGACAATTACATGTATACCCCTGGAGTTTTGTAATATTGCATTTATACCCCTACCAGGTCACGTATTTATACACGTGGGCTTGGTGATTTTGCAACGAACCCCTCCCGGGTTTAGGTATTTGTAATTAATCCAGGAACTTTGTTGATTAGTTATAACCTTTTATGAAAAATGCACTTTTGCCCTTGGATGTTTGCTTATTTGCACTTATACCCCTGCAAGGCCTTGTATTTTTGCTTGCTTTCCCTATTTATTTCATGCATTTCTAAAACCCCAAAAATTCTCAAAAAATCAAGTTAGACTCCTGTTTGCTTTCTTATTCACGCCATATTTTTGCATTTCATTCTAATTGCATTTTAATATTTATTAAAAATTAAAAACATGCATTTTAGCTACTGTTTGCATTAGAAAATATCAAAAAAATGTCAATACACTTGAAAAATTCCAAAAAAATTACCTAAGGTCTATTTTAGTGTGTTTTAGTGTTAGTCCAAAAATCATTAAAAATTTCAAAACAAAAACCTTAAAAATTATAAAACCTCCAAAAACTTCATAAAAATCTAAAAAATTCTAGAAAAACCCTAAAAATATAATCTCAGTTCCTGTAGTTTCCCTATTTTATTTCCTTTATTTTAAAATTAATTTAGGAAAATTTTGTTACTGTTTACTATTTTTCATTCTCATTTTAATCTCGACCAGTAGTTAATTCATTGTTTTCTTGCATTTTGACTATTAAAAATACCAAAAAATATTCTGAAAAATCCCCAAAAATCACAAAAACATTATAAAAACATAAAAAGACCAAAAATATTTTATTTTCTATTTTTTTAGCATTTTTACTTATTTTTATAAATATCTTATCTTCCTTTTTCTTACTTTGTTTATATTCTAGGTATTGAAAAAGAAAACATAAAAAATATAAAATATAAAAAAAGAAAATATAAAATCAGTAAATTAAAAATCAAAATACACAAATAAAAATTTAAAAAGAAATTAAAAATTAAAAACCCACAAAAATATTGGCATCTTGTAGATACACATCACAATCACATTTTTGCACTTGCTTGATCTATCCTGTGTGCTCCCTGTGTTCGAAACTCTACATACTTCTACTATACACCTGTTTATAGAGTTAAAATAAATTTGACTCCACATTTATTTGTTATTGCTTGATTCATATCTTGTGGGTTCATTGTTGATTAATTAGGGTTTTTTGAGCGGCCAATACACCGACTGCGGTTTCTCCTTGTGAAACCGTACGACCCTCTGATTTCCTTAGTTATCAATCAGGTCAAGTCTTGACCTTCTCTCAGGATTCGGGTCAGTCTTTATTTATTGCATAAATACCTCCTTTCTTTTTCTTTTCTTCTTTATTCTTTTATTTATGTACAAAAAGTGTTAAAAATGCAATTTTAACAAATGCATGCAAAATGGTAATTTTATGCAATTAATAGGTATTTATAGGTGTTTAACTACGGAAATGAAGCTGAAATAATTGAATAAAGGTGATGAATTGTGGATTCATCAATTATGTCTAAATATGAATAAATATATATAATAGGTAATGGTAAAACTGCACAAAAGCCACCCCAGAAAACCAACTTTTCAACCGTAATTTCAAAAATTATGAAACCACAACCATTTGAAAGATAATTTAATTTAGAGTACAATGGATGTGAGTTTGATTCAACTTGAGATCGTATGGAGCCAGAATTGGTATTTCAATTATTGCTTTACGGCTTTTTCTAAGTGTAATTATTTCTATTATGTACATTATTTTGCTTGGTAATTATTTTTATTATTTACAACACATTTTTATTTACAACTTTGGTTTAGAAAAATATTTAATTTGATGTAAATTTATATACAAATAAAATAGTATAAGTTTTCTACAAATTTACAAGGAAAAATATTTACAAATTATTTTTGGATTTTTGAATTAAAGACCCTATCTCCCCCTACTTTATTCCTAATCGATCATGTCAAGTCTTGACCTTCTCTCAGGATTTGGGTCATTCTGTATTTATTTCATAAACACATCCTTTATTTTTCTTTTCTTCTTCTTTTCTTATTTATTCTTTTATTTGATTATAAAAAGTGTTAAAAATACATATTTAGCAAATACATGCAAAATGGTAATTTCATGACATTAATAGGTATTTTCAGGTGTTTGACTAAGGAAATGAAGCTAAAATAAAGAATAAAGATGATGAATCGTGGATTCATCAGGCTCAATCACACAAAACAAATAAAAGAAAGGTGAAAAACTCAAAATTCGTCAAACAAAGAAAAAGAAAAGGGAGAAAATGCGAAAAACAAGATGAGGCCCTCGATTGAACAAACGCCTGGGCACTAGACCTCGTGGGGTGCGGCAATGTCCAATGTCCAAGACTATTACAAATAATTTGACAAAAATAGAAATAGAACACTCTCTCACAAAAAATGCTTAAAAATGATTGCTCTCTCTCCTTCTCTCTTTGCCTCCTTCTGCTCACTCCTGGTCGCTCGGTTGCATAAACTCCTAAGAAGTTGTCATTTGTCGTTCAGTACCTCACAAGAATGATCAACAAGAAAAGAAGTGGTCAGAACAATCAAATAAATATAAAAAATAAATACCAGAAAATAAAAGGTTAAATACATAAAAGAGAACAAAAATAAAAACTAAGCAGAGCAAAATACAAAATAAATGCTACACTCCTTTTGCTCCCTGGAAACCGTGTCGTTTGTCGAATAGGGTTTATAGAAGGTCTAATATATCCTCATATGGTGAAGGTAAAGTCATCGTGGCGACCCATAAGAAACCTTCACTCCAACAACAATAACCCACAATCAATGACTAAAGGACTGCAAAGTGTGTGGAGTTAAAATTTATCTTTTACCTCTATAAAATGTGTATAGGTGGAAGTATGTAGAGTGTCGAATACATGCAGTAATTACGTGGTAGCAGTTTTTATTATTAATAAAAAATAATAAATAATAACGGTATTGATGCACAATTTTTGCTTTTTTTATCAATGAATTATATATAAATTTTTTGTGGGTATTAAATTAAATAAGATAATTATTTTCAAATTTTATTTAATTCTATAATTTATATATTTTTCTTAAGGTTTTAAAATAATTAAAAAATATTTTTAATATTTAATAATAATACAATATATATACCTATATATAGATATATATTATAATATAGGGTGGTATAATTATAAATATAACTATAAGTAATCAAAATTTACAAAATAAAATATTTTTGTATTTTTTATAATTTTCTACTATTTTTGTGATTTTCATGATGTCTTTGCTAATTTCTTTTGGATTTTTAAAATCTGAAAAAGTAAAAAAACATTGACTTTTTAAATGGGCCAAATTAATTTGAGAGTTAAAATATTAAAAAGTTTAAAAAATTCTCCAAATCAATTGTAATATATTTAGTAATACATATAAATAAAAATATCAAATAGAAACTAATATTTTTTGAGTTTTGTGAATTTGTTATAATTTTGATAAGGATTTTGGATCTTTTTATTTTTCATGATTTTATTTTGTTATTTTTAGGGATTTTAGGTCAAGAGATTTAAAATACAATATGAAAAATCTAGCGTTTTTTGGAATTTTTAAAGATGATTTTATAATATTTTGGAATTTTAATGCTAATATGGTGTAAACCATGCTATTTTGATTTTTTATAAATTAGAAATATGCCGAAAATGCATAACTATTTATATAACGTGAAAGATCAAGCAAGCAGGCACATAATCCTATTTTTGCCTAATTTTTGGAGCACGGATTATATTATTAGAAAATAAAAATAAAATACAAATTTAATTAAACTAGGAAGGGCATATTTGCAATTAAAATTAAATACAGGGACAAAAGTTTTTATTGTTGTTTTTGGCCCTTATCTCTCCCTACCTTATTCCGTGTCGACCAAAAAAATTCTTAACTTTCTCGAGATTTGGGGTCATAAAATACCTTCAGTATTTTATTTCTTTTTCTTGTCTTCCTTTATTCTTTTATTTTGATATTAAATACAATATAATATATAGTATAAATGAATTAATACATGAAAGTTATTCAGTACGAATTAAAGCTATTTACATGTATTTAGCTAGGTATTTAAGGCCAAAAATAAAAGAATAAAGGTGATGAAATGGATATTCATCACTGGCCGTAGTCTTTGCATTGAAGATATGGCACCACTATTTGTATGGGACGACATTTGAGATCTTCACTGGTCACAAGAGCGACAAGTACATTTTTTATTAGAAGGAGCTGAACATGAGGCAAAGACAGTGGATTGGGCTGATGAATGACTATGACTATATCATATCATACCCATCCCTTTATGGGGAATGTTGTGGCAGATGCCTTGAGCAAGCGGTCACGCACTGAGGGTTCAATGTCTTAGTTGTAGACTTGAGATGTGCTTACTACAATTAGTGTGTGGCATCCATTCAAGGGCACATCCGATACAATGATCGTGCCAATCAAGTATAGTAGTTTGTGGGACATGATCGTCCAAGGGAAACAAACAGAGCAGAGGATATAGGACTTGTACCATAGATGCTTGAAGGATGAGTTCGACGGATTCTGAGTCCATGAATCCATCCTACAGAAGGGGGACCGTGCGTATCCCAGATGATGAGGAAAGCATACAGTTCGAGATTTTCTATACATCCAGGTGGTACCAAGATGTATCAAAACCTGTACTAGCACTTTTGATAGGAAGGCAAGAAGAGGGACATAGTCGGGCACGTCAATCGATGCCTTACCTGTTAGATGGTGAAGGCAGAGCACCAGAGATCCCCTGATTTACTACAGCATCTTCCCATCCCATAGTGGAATTGTGAGAGCATCTCCATGGATTTTGTCATATCATTTCCCCCACCCAGGAGGGCATGATGACATGACGAGATTCTATCTCATCGAAATAATTCACTCATAATCAACCTAATTGAGATAAGATTAAATATATAAGGCCCCATGAATTCCATCTTAACGCACAACCACTTGAGAAATGAGGATGGACTAAAGAGGATTTTAAAATGGTAGAAATCATAACTAATATTATGTCTCATGAGCAATTAAACAACGTATTTCGTAACCAGTAAAAGCAAGGAATTGGGGAAAAAGATACCCCAATTCACCCTCTCCCCAAATAAGAACATAAAATGTGAAACCCCAAAGGCCTCGACAAAATTTACCCAAAGTAAGAGTTGAGGGACAAGGTGTCGCGCTCCTCAAACTGCCTATGCAGCGCCTGAAAACTCTCCTGCAACCTCAGTTCTTGAGAGGACACGCGTCGAGACCGGCATTCCCTTGGGCATAACGACACTTCCTGCCAAAGAAGATGTCATGATGATATCGATGTCCATAAAATCTTGTTCTTCGAACCCTAGAAAAAAAAGCACACCATCTCTTCTCCATAAGCAGCGCATCAGCCCATCGGAAGAGGAAGAAGGCGACAAGCCTCGCCCATTCCTCCACTTGATGGCATGATGACAACCAGCAGCAGGGAGCGGCGTATGAACAACCCACCATACCCTTTCAACCGCTCGACCCAAGGGCTATCTCCAATATTGCCAACAATTCTGCTGCTCACCAGGATCCCCACACCTCCACTTACATTTGAACCTCTTGACAGAAGCCTAGACCCCCCATTTGTGACCATGCAACTCACCCCATCTCGACAATTCTATATAAGTTAGCTTATCTTCCTCATTTGGGATATCTCCTCTCTCACTTCATCTCTCTTTTCTCTGGTAATCCTCCAACGAGTTTCGAGCACCATTATGGGAGAAGGTTTTGAAAGCAAAGAGGACGATATCTGAGCTCAGGAGTGCTCGTGCCAAGGATCAGTGAAGGTGGCTACCCACAACGGCCATCCTTCCTCTTCGGAGAGAATCTTAGCCCTGTACATGGGGATTTAGCCATTGTGTACCTATGCCACTACCCTTACTATCACCTACTTCAGTACCCCATACATCCCTTTCACACGAGCATAATTCCTTCAAGCTCCACCATCTCCATACACCCCCTTCCTAACCAACAAGATCTACAACCCTCTGAACCTTCCTTACGTGCACCCACATTATCTCCCAACCTCCAAACAAAACCAATCCACATCTGCATGCAACGACTCTGACCATGGAGAAGGGAACAAAGAACCCCTCTCTCTTGGTAACCTACCCCATCACCTGGAGTCACTGTCGCTTGACTATAAAGAACTCATTAGGATGCAAGCACCCTCTACTGACCAGCTCTACAGGCTCTTCCCTGCCACAAGGCCCTTGGTACATATAGGCGAAGGAAGCTTGCCATCAGACCCAACTTGGGTCCCTGACGAAGCCCTTGCGAGAGCTGGGGCTCATCTTGAGAGAGGAGTACCTCTCACCAGGAGCAATGTAGATATATCCCTCTCCTTTTACCAGCAATCTACTGAAGTTCGTAGCTCAAGAAGAGCTGAAACTGGCACAACGAGGGTGATGCCTTTTTAAACCTTAAGTACCTCTAAGCATAGCATGTTAATTTCTACTTTAGTTCCATTTCTTTTGTGCAGGAGTTAAGTTTCTGATAAAGTAGCAGTACCTTAAATGGAACTATGTGTTATGTTTAATTTTCTTTTCTTATCTAGTTTGTGAACGTAGATGTAAGTTTTGTTTAAAAGTCAGAACTCTATAGCTTGGTTTGTTTATCCTGAATATCTGGTTATCTAAGTACTTTAGTGGATTAAGTTCATTTCTTCATCCCATGGAGGAACATCGCAACAATCAAAGTGATCACTGAGGTCAATCGGAGCTTACATGGGACATTGATATAGAAAATGGAATGGTTGGCTGTAGCTCTTACTTTAGACACAAACAGTGGTTTTCAGAACAGCATATCTAAGTAGTCTAATGGTTATGAAGGCAATAGTCGAGGAGTCTAAAGTGAGCCTCACGAGGTGAGGACTTAGTCACTGTGACGACTCTTCAGCTATTGCGTTCAATCAGCAAATACCCACAACATATGATAATCAATGAATAATAATGTGAAACACAATTTACTATACTCTACAATCCTAAATGTATAGCAGTTAAGTGTGCAGAGGTCGAACCACAAAGAGCAAGCTTAGTAACCTATGATTATTACTAATCAAATTTTATGTACATTTTACAGTTGTTTTTATTTTTGTGTACGTTTTTTAGTTACTAATTAAATGTTTTCGTTGTTTATGAATGATTGAACTAATTAGAGTCATAAAATAAATAGATATGAATGATATATATAAAGAAAAATTATGACAAATAATATAAGCATGTAGAGTAATATAAGAGTATATACATACATATACATGTATTTATATGTACACATAGAACTATCAAATAAAAGTATATATTTTTTTCTTTTTCTAGTTTTTCAAGGGTTTTCGAATTTTTATTATTTTTAATATTTTTGCAAATTTTTAGTTTCTTTTTAATTTGTTAAAATAAAATAGGTACTATGTAATATAATATGTAATTTATAGGGGATATATATGGGTGTATGTATAATCTAGTAGTAATACATAAATATATAAAGCTTAAAAATATAAAAAAATATCTATTTATATTTTTTGTGTTTTTATGTTTTTCTAATGTTTTTAAATTTTTGATATTTTTGCATATTTTTATGGGTTTTAAATGATTTAAAAAACAAAACAGGGAAAAATAAGCAGGCTGGATAATTTTTGGATTTTAAAAAATTAAATATGTCCCAAAAAAGTGCAAAACCAGTTTTAACATGTACTATATAGAATAAAGAAAATAATAGAAGAAACTTTACTATTTTAGATTTTTAA
Source organism: Ottelia alismoides (assembly GCA_037367405.1). Classification (NCBI taxonomy): domain Eukaryota; kingdom Viridiplantae; phylum Streptophyta; class Magnoliopsida; order Alismatales; family Hydrocharitaceae; genus Ottelia; species Ottelia alismoides. The sequence goes on from JAZKJV010004093.1 coordinate 645,693, forward strand.
AACAATTTTTCTTATTTTTATGAGTTTTTAGGTGTTTTTCAATTTTTAGGTTTTTTTGTTATTTTTTGTGATTTTTGGTCTAGAGTAATATAATAGCATAATGTTGGTGCTAGAATTTTTTTGGAATTTTTAGGGATGTTTTAATAATTTTTATGATTTTTAAAATTAGATAGGAAAATATAGTCATTGTTTTATTTTTAATAAATGATAAAATGCCTAATAACGCAAAATAAAAATCATAGAATGGAAGAACATCATTAAAGGTATATACATCATAATTTTTACAAAATAAAACTCAAACATGAACTATTTTTTCACAAAAATGTCAAGATAATTCAATTTAATTTGCTGGCAGGGACCAAATAGCAATTAAAATAAATGTTACCTGGAACCATAAAAAGAAAATCCAGGAGCCTTTGAATAAATTTAACACAAAATAAAATATGTGCATGCTTGGCAAGGGTATGAATGTAAATATACAAAAGGTTTTGTCCAGTTTAGAAATTTTCCCTGGAAGTATACACTGAATATACGATTTATTGGACTATAATAAAATAAGGAAACTAGGGGGATACGTGTTCAAAATGCCCAAACTCATGTGGGGTACCCACGTGAGTTGAGCTGGCATGGACATAAGTGCAATACGTATGAAAGTTTGGGGTTCATTCTGCAAAATACCCAGAATTATTTACACTCCGGAACCTATTCTATGTATTAAAACTAAAATCGAAACGGCAGAGGGGGTCAAGTGAAATTTACCCCCTTTTTATGCGCTAAGGAAGGACTGGATGTGTGACACTTATGCGATCAACGTCCTAGATGGGCCAATACCACTTCACTGATCTACATGTGGGATTAGATCTGGCCCCTAATCTGATGATGGAGGGGGAGCATGATCCAAAACCATCGTTTGCATCAAGAGGGGTGCTCTTGATCAAACTGTTCTAGGGTTTCCTAGAAGAACACCCCAAGAACTCCGATGTGGGCTTCTTCGGATCACTCTCCCTCCTTGCTCTGAACTCCTCCACTCCTACTGAGGTTCTCTACATGATCGCTTGGACATTCCGCAGCACGAGGATGGCTTAAATAGGTCCAGGCCCCATCGATGGGGGTTTGGAGCGTGAAGCACCTGGAGCTGGTTTCTTAGATCTTGCTTGGGATTAGATGCCCTTTTCAGAACATGCAAATAGGTGCAAAAGCATCGTGAGATGACTACGAAGAATCATGGGCCTTTATTGATGGATATGGAGTTAAAATGAGGGGGATGGATGTGCTCCGGCGAGAGGCAGAGGATGAGCATGGTCAGGCTGATTTGAGCGAGATCAGATGAGTTGAATGGATCGACATGATGAATAAACGAGTGGGGAAGATGGGGGTTGGAACTGTTCGGGAACACGATGAAATGGTCGTAGACCTAGCAGCTCGGGCAAACGATTTAATTGAAAACAAAGCTAATCTAATGCATTAAAAGTGAAACTAAATGGAGATCCAAATCTATTCAAGGAAGGAAAAGCCATGATTTGGAGAAAATGTGCATCAGAAGAAGAAATCGCAAGCATCCTGGATTACTGTCACACTTCAGGACATCACTTTGGAAAAAGAACTGCAGGAAAAATTCGCTTAGGCAGTCAATTAGGAATCCTATTCGCTCTATACGACGATGATTATTTTTTTGTTAAGTACAGTAAGGAAGCCGCCTCTTGAAGAGGCGGCTTTTACCTTACAAAAGCCACCTCTTGAAGAGGCGGCTTAGGCCAAAGCCGCATTCCGCAAAGGCGGCTTCCGCTGGATTATAGACAGAACCAGAGCATCGCCCGACCCCCACGCGCACTGTCCAAACCCGACTCCAGCGACCTGCGACCTCCCTGTCCAAAGCCCAACGCCACCCCTCCCGCCCCAGGTGCCCCCCTCCGGCGTCGTCAACTCCCCCATCCGTCGAAGACTACTCCGTTCACTCCATTGCTACCTAGGCATCCTCATCCATCATCGGGTTGTCCGACATTGACCTAAGGTGAGATCCTCATCCCTTTTAGTAACCCTAGTATGAAATTTTATGTGATGTGTGCGTGTATCGATACATATAGGATGTCTACGGATATTTTGTGCTTCTGTCACTACGGAGTAACGATTACGAATTCGGGTACTTATCAAGGTGGACGTATGAAACCGTTGAAGCTAGTTCCGAACATGAAGCTTGATACCCTGTTGGAGAAGATTGTCTCGTTATTCCGGATCGAACGTACACACTTTGCTACTTTGAAATTGCTTCACAAAATGGAGGGGAATGGCAGTAGTTATTTGGCGAATGTTGAGTTTGATGATGACATACAAGATGTCTTTGAGTATGCAGGAATGATGGGTTCATCGTACCGTCCAATTTTATATGCAACCCATCAAGATGAGTCTTCCCCGAATGCCACCCGAGCATCTTCGCTTGTGACCCGTGCATCTTCACCTATAACTCAAGGTCACGGAGTTGTTACCTTTGATATGAATGACACAATTACTCAAGAAATTGATCGCGTGAGCACTGATGAAGATGTGGATGCGAATGATACCGAAGATGAAATGGAGAACGATGAGGAATCTGAGGAACACATTGTGTCTGATATACCATTCTATAATGTCCGTGGTAGTGATGGCTATATAAGAAATGACGAGGGTGACTACGATGCTGGAGAGGGACTTAGTCTTACAGATGAGTTGAGGAACGGGATGACCTTTAAGTCGAAAGCTGACTTGGTCTATTCTGTCAAGATGTTTCACATCAAGCGTCATTACAATTTTCATGTGCACGAGTCAGATAAGTCGGTTTGGGTTGTCTACTGCAGCGAGAAAGAAAGAGGTTGTAAAAGGCGTTTGCGAGGTCACCGCCGTCCACTAGATGGTCAATTTGTGATTTCTATGGTGGATGCACCCCACACTTGTTTGCATCGTGTAGCTAATCAAGATCATCCTCAACTTGATTGTAATTTCATGGCCCAGAAGTTTCTTAACCAGATAAAAATTTCACCATCCGTAAGAGTCGCAGTTTTACAAGGCATGATTCTGAGGATTATGGCTACATGGTCAGCCGCAGAAGGGTCTGGGATACTAGATGCAAAGGAATAGAGATTGTCTGTGGGGACTGGGCAAAGTCCTACAATGAATTTCCATACCTTTTCATGGCATTTGAAACTTCTATTCCAGGTACTGTTACAGATTTGGATACTATAGCTGTTGATTCTGGCCTAGTGTTCGAGAGGACCTTCTGGGCTTTTGGATCTTGTATCAATTCCTTCAGGCACTGTAAGCCTGTAGTTAGTGTTGATGGGATCACATGTACGGAAGGTACAAGCAAGGTACAAGTAGAAGGTTCTTATTGCATGTGGATGTGATGCCGCCAATCACATTGTTCCTCTAGCTTTTGCATTTGTCAACGAGGAAGATGAACCCAGTTGGGCGTGGTTCTTGGAGAGGCTGCGAGTTCATGTTTTTAGGGATTGTCCAGGGCCTATTTGTTTGTTATCTGATTGTGCGCCTAGTATTCGTGCAGCCCTACGTAATGATGCTGTGTAGTTTCATCCTCCATATGTGTATTGGAGGTTTTGCCTACGTCACGTTGCGAGCAACTTCAACGACGTATTTAAGAATCAAATGATGAAGAAGATGATCAAGCGGGCTGGGAGTGTATACTCGCAGTTCAAGTGGCAAATGTACATGGATAAGTTGAAGGAATGGAAAGAAGATGTCCCAAGTGGTTTGATACACATGCTTGTCCGAAAGAGCAATGGACAATAGCGTTTGACGGTGGATACCGATTCGGTTATACCACTACGAACTTTTATGTGCCGCCCTAGTGCTGAAAACATATTACAATTGCATTGGTTACTTCTACGAACGACATTCGGAGGCATTGGCAATGATAGCGCAAGGTGACAGATTCACAAAATTTGCCACGAGTAAGTTGAAAGCATGGGTGGACCGTAGCAACAGTCATCGCATTACTCGAATAAGGGGTGCTCCACTACATCTTTATGAGGTTATCATGGGGAAACGATTGACACAATTCGGTTTGAAAGGAGGGAAGAAGCATACAGTGCTACTTAGTGATCTTTCTTGCACATGTCAGAAATGACAAGTACACAGGATTCCTTGCTTACATGCTTGTGCTGTCATGTCACATTTGAATGTGGATGTGGAAGAGTACGTGGGTCCATGGTACTCGTGGAATGCACAGAAAGAAATTTATGATAGTATTTTCTTCCCTATTGGTGATAAAGATAAGTGGCCGAAATTTGAACATGAAGTTGTAATCCCCAACCCAACTAGATTGAGGCCAAAGGGTAGGCCGAAATCTAAACGGATCCACAACGAGATGGTTATGAGAGAGTCGATTGTGCCCTCACAATGTGGATCTTGTCACTCACAAGGTCATAATGTAAGAAATCAAAGACATTACACCAATAACAGAAATAAGCGTGGTTTATGCAAGGGGGAAAGTCACAATAGGAGGAAGTGTCCAAATCGAAATTTACATGGTATTTCTTGAATATTTTCGTCTTTTTTTATTATCACATTAATTCTTTTGGCAAACTTATCCATTGAAATTTTTATGCAGATGGAGCCGGGCCCAGCTGATCGTTCAGTTCTTCGCCAGCAGCACGAGCACCGTTCACGTGCAGTTTGGTTGGGGGATGTATGTATCAAGGTAATTTTTAACATACGATCTTTATCTTTGTTATACTAAATACTTTCCCATTATCGCTTTACAGGTGTCCAGGTGGCTACGTTGTAGGCGACGAGAGGGTGCACTTCGTCGGGCACAGTTGGATGAGAGATTGGTGGAGCGCATATACAGAGCGAGCTTTTTTGAGGTATTGTAGCTAGAGTTTATTTCGTTGGACTGGCATTTGTTGACTGCATTGGTAGAGAGATGGAGACCAGAGACGCATACTTTCCATATGCGCCATGGGGAGATGACGATTACTCTCCAAGATGTTGCTGTGTTGTTGGTTTGAAGATAGATGGGCTTGCTGTGATTGGACAGACGACTTCGCCGAGCTGGGCAGATCTTTGTGAGAGATTGTTGGGCATTCGACCACATAGATCGGATATTGATGGTGCTCTCCTACGGATGACATGGCTTCGGGACCACTTTTCAGAGCTCCCTGCAGGTGCAGATGCAGATATGATCATCATACACGCACGTGCTTACATTTTGCAGTTGATTTGAGGGATTATTTTTCCTGACAAGTCAGGGAACGAAGTGTCCTTGATTTACTTACCACTTTTGGAGGACTTATCAGCGTGTGGAGCTTATAATTGGGGATCTGCTTGTTTTGCCTACCTTTACAAAAACATGTGTGTGGCTTCGAGGACAGACGCAGTAGAGATTGGTGGCTCGCTCATCCTCCTGCAGCTATGGGCATGGGAACGATTTCCTCACATCGCACCGGTGGTACATAGATGTCCATTGTGGCGCGGTACTCCACTAGGTTGTCGCTGGAGAGCAGAGTTTGATGTCACATCTGAGCCTACCCATGTTGTACGACCTTACAGGGATGCATTTGATCTCCAGACTCCTGATCAGGTATAAATTAACTACAACAACCTATCTTATTTAATTTTTTTCATGACACTACTTATGTAACCTTTATGTAACAGGTTATATGGGAACCATATACCACTGAGATCATGAGCTCTCTCCCTGCATATTGCCTAGAAGGGCAGGATCTATACACTGCCAGGGTACCTCTCATTCATTTCTGTATCATGGAGTTGTACGTGCCAGATAGAGTCCTACGCCAATTTGGTTCGGTCCAAGAGATACCGGTACAGTGTGCCACATCTACACATCTTCACAGCATTGATCTCCGAGGGAAGACATTTGTCGATTGGGTGCAATTCCATGCAAACTATTTGCAGATGTGGAACAATCGACGTGACTATGTGTTGACAACGACACCAATTGGCCATGGAGGTCAATCTGTATATGCGGATTATATGGTGTGGTATAATCGCATCACACGACGATTTATAGGGAGACATGGATGCGTGCTCGATTTGGTGGTATGTTAGCATCATTTCCGTTGATAATTTTTTCTATAGTGAAGATATTAAGTATATTTTTCCTTTTGCAGGCGACACGGCTAGATGAGATTGTTCACCTTGTGGGACCTAATGAGGATGTGATCCGATTGGTGACAGACACTCGTCGCCTTCTCGATGACTCTATCCAGCGACAATTCAGGGATGGAGTCCATGAAGATGAAGAGGATGAGGAGGGACTAGCGACAGATGGCACATCTTCACAGCAACAAGGACGTGGTAGACGACATGGACATGTACGCAGAACTCGAGGAGGACGAACACACCCCCATGTCGTGGACGTACAAGCTTCATGGGTGGAATATCAAACTCCAGCTGTTGAACGCGAGACCGAAGGAATACAACACACTCCACCTGCACCAATGAGAGATAGGCCACATAGCGAGGCTGGACCATCGCATCGCCATTCCCCATTACCTCCATTAGACTATGATGTAATGGTTGACAAAGAAATCTCACAAATTGAGCACATTGATCGTGCTAATCTATTGTCTTCGTTCTCAGTTGAGTCCACTATAACACTTCCTCAAGAAGCCCCATTACATCGTCATTACACACGAAGGAGGCGACACATGTGATGTTATATGAGTTGTACTGTAGAATAGTTCTTGTTTCATGTTCATGTAAACAATGTAACTTTTAAACTTCATTAACTGTTAAGCATTTATGTTGAATGTTCCACTTCTGACTTCTGTTAAAGGTATGGAATTCAAATCTTCGTTTATGTTGATGTTGAATGACACGGAAGATTTCCGACCTGGGGCATACGATCATTGTTGATGTTGATGTTGTTGTTGAGCATCTATTTTGTTGGAAAACAGCAAGCCAAAGTCTGTGGCTTGCAAAACAGCAAGCCACAGACTGTGGCTTGCTGTTTTTTGGCTACTCCCATGGAAGCCGCCTTTTAAGGATGCGACTTTCATATGGAAGCCGCATCTTGAAAAGGCGGCTTTCTTTGAAAGAAGCCGCCTATTCAAGATGCGGCTTCCATACGGTACTTAACAAAAAAATTTCCCCACCGTATACGGCGAAAAAGACTTCTGACCAGGGGTATACGCGAATTTTCCTCGCAGGAAAGGTATTATAAATTAAATTTTACTAGACAACTCAATTTCGAGACTCTCACGCTTTCGCAAAATCAGGCACATGTTGTCAAACCATAGGAAATATTAGCAAAAAAGACATGATGCCTCTCCAACCAATACACATTGTTGAAATCTTCGACACATGGGGAATTGATTTCATGAGACCCATTAAACCATCGCAAGGAAACTAGTACATCGTTTTTGCAGTAGATTACGTGTCTAGATGGATAGAAGTAACACCCGCCAAATCAACTAACAGAATAACTGTAGTCAAATTTTTATCATAATTATTTTCAAGATTTACCAAAAACTCTCATTAGTGATGGAGGAACACATTTTTTGAATTCATCAATTAAAAATTAGCTTAAAAGGAATAGAGTAGAGCATCGAGTTTCCACACCATATCACCCTTAAGCAAATGGGATGGCAGAACTCTCCAACCGAGAAATAAAAACCATCCTACAAAAAATAGTTTGGTCAGACCAAAAAGACTGGTCCCAACACCTCCTGGATGCCCTCTGAGCATATAGAACTGCATACAAAACACCTATAAGAATGAGCCCATTTCAGCTCATTTTTGGAAAACCTTGCCACCTTCCAATAGAAATTCATCATAAATCCAAGTGGGCAATAAAAAAATCAACATAGACAGAAAAATGGGGAAATAAAAGACTTCTTAACCTCGATAATCTAGAAGAAATCAAAAACCAAGCTTACACAAATAATGAAATATACAAAAAAACTAAACAATGGCATGATGATCATGTAACAAGAAAAACATTTCACGAAAATAAAAAAGTATGATTATATGATTCAAATATAATACTTTTCCCAAGAAAAACAATGGCTATGTTGAGGTATTGCTGCAAGGAAGGAGCACCGTTTGAGGGTTTGGAAGTGTTGTGGCAAGATTGTTTGCTAATGAAAGTCTTAGGTATATTCCTTGACTGTTGGGTGAGCAACCATTGTGTGGGTCTTGTGCCCTTAAGTATTTTGTGGACTAAGTGTATGATTGGGATGACACATCAATGATAAAATAATTCCCTCTAGATGCCTCATGGTTCTTACAATCTCCATCTTTGAGGTGACTTTCCACCTCCCATTATGGTCATCTTTAGAGTGTGTAGATCATTATTTTGGTTATTTACTTAATTGGTTTTGGTGGGGTTCCGATTTATTATCAACGTCAGAGGAGTCTGCTACTTATGATTTATGAATGGATCATTTCATATTTTTCTGCTCTCAATTATCTATTTTCTCACAATAACTTGAATCTCGTGTGTGACTCTAGCTTGTAGCTTAAGCACTGAAATTAGTTTTGCTTAATGTTTCTAATTGTTCATTCCACTTAGAAAAAGTGGGACCAATGTCATTATTTCCTAGAGTCAAAAGAGCTTCTAGGATATTTAGTTGACCTGCATTCGGGATTGCAGCCGAAATATTTAGTGTTTATAATCCTGTTGTTGCCAGACTTATTTAATTAAAGACCTTGTTTAATTTATCCAAATCCTTGGACAACATAACTTCGAACATCTATTGCTTTTATTTCCTTAGTTCCCCGAGTAGCAGAGACGAAGTGAATTTCGCAACTATATCTATAATTTCTTAGAATTAATTATCTGAACTGCTCCTGTCTCTCTAAAGATATGCCCCCTTGATAAAACTAATCAAATTTAAGAATTTTAGAATAAGTTACATTACAATCCCTATAAGCTTTGTAAATGCACGACGATAATTGTAACGAATGATCAATCAATTGACTTTGTTTATTTTGGTTTTGCACTATATGCATATATAACCATATTATATGATGCATGTGTCAATCTTGATATCATGATAGTGCTAGTAACACTTTTGGCTTTATTGGCATTCAAATTCTCCTTCATTACATAACGGAATCTCTTAGGGAGTAGGAGTCTTTGAACTATATTGCCAAATAAGATGTGAATGGATGGATGATATTGCATGGTGTTCGGGTAGATGGAGTATGCACTTCCAAGGTATGGGTATGCACCCTTGGGAACCCTAGTAGAAGCCTAGAGAGCTATGATCACAACTGCTACTACGTAGCTGAGATGGATGGAGTACATGTTACTTGGCATACCGAGGAGTTACCATGTGGTGTTCAGCCTCAACACTTATGTGCCTTTAGCCCAGTGCTTGGAATGCAGTCCAAGTAGTCATGATTGGTGGTCTATTGTTTCACTTGTTTACTTAGAGTTAACACTCATGTACTTGATGGTGTAGGCTACATTGGTTAGTATTCCGCGTATGAGCCCTAAGAGGGGTGCTCTGGGAAATCTTGTTAAAGAAGATGGTATTGAAATATAATTCCACTTTGCATAAGGACAATTGGTAGTCATGGAGATGATGAATACCTGATCATCACTCTTTATTCTTTTATTTTAGCTAATTATCTTGGCAAAGCATCATGTAAATAGATGTAAATACAATAAGTTAACAATATTACATAATTAGCATGTATTTATGCAAAAATAAAAGAATAAAGGAAAAGAAAAGGGAAGGAGGTATTTAGAATAAATACAGAGTGACCCGAATACCCAAGAGAGGGCCAAGCGTTGGCCTGATCGCCAAAAAAATAAGTAGAGAGAGATAGGGCCCACTCTATATTTTACATATCATGGGTGTGAATAATTAAATTATTCTTGCTAAAATAAAAATAAAAATATGTTTTTACCTCCTTGTATTATTTCAAAAAATAAAACAAAATTAACAAAAAAATCAAAATAAAATAAAATTCTCTCTCCTTTGTACATAATACATGTATATATACTTCCTTCTCTATTTATTTCATACTTGTAAATAATAATAAAAAAAACAAAAATTATTTTGTATACCAAAAATCATGTTGAAAATAAATAAAATATAAATTGGGGAATTTTTGTAAAAAATAAATTAAAAACAATTGTACAAAATACATAGGTATATTATACCTGTATATAATACACTATACTGTATATATACTAATTTATTTTTCAAATAAATAAAAAAATATCACAATAAATCCTTGGAAAATAATAAACATTTTTCATTTTATTCATTTTTTAATTTCAAATTATTTATTATTTTTAATTATTTATTTTGATTTTCCTTGCTATTTTGTCATGTAGTCTATTTTATCTTTTCTCCCGACGCTTGTGATTGGTCTACGCAGAATTGTTAACCTGGGTCAACCCCCTCTTCCAGGGCTTGACCCGACCTGACTGCTTCAACGGACCTTCTTCTCCAAATTTTCCTGGGTGGGTCACGTGTGCCCTCGCCCCGATTCCTCGCCCGCATCTTCCCCGTGGATCCAAGACCCTCGCGGATCCCTAGGGAGACGCGGATCTTCCTCAGTTCACATGCTTTCGCCCTGTCTTCCAGCCTCCTGGGAATGCTATATAGCCTCTCATCCGCTCCCCCAGGACAACAGCTCGTGCCTCGCTCCCATTTCTTACCCTAGCCACCTCCAGCTGAGTGACAGCTGCTCGGAGCGCTGCTTGGCGCTCGATTTGGTGCAGCAAAGATGAAGCTCCCTCTTCGTGGCCGGACCTCCGTCGCGAATAACATCCCCTGACTTCCACATCGAGGTCGAGGCCATCATCCCGGCGACCACCCTCGCCTGGAGCTCAGGAACACTCCTAGACCTTAAGGTAACCCTTTTATCCTTCGCCTTTGGCCATTCGATCAAATCTTCACTTTCATCACCGTCGCACGTTCGCCAGCTCCGACCAGCAGATCGGAGCTCCGTTACCCACTTTCAGTCGCTCTGATCGAACCACACGCTCACCAACCATCTTGCTCCGTAACCTGATCACCCTAACCCTCGTCCATCAGGCCAGGATTAGGATTTAGATCTCCCCTACCATCTTCGCCGGAGATCAAACCTCATTTACCTCCGCTTCTTTAGTCTTCAGCTCCAATAACCCAGACCAGAGCGTAGCCCTGAGTCTTGGCTTTGCATAGCAAGTACCCTTGCGCCTTGAGGAGTCCTATCGATCTTCCAGCTATACGACGGAGCTGCTCCAGCCAAAGCCCCGCCATCTAGGCCATCCGACCGTCCTCAAGACGATCAGACCCCCCTGCTCGATGCGGAGTGCCCCCCGGAGGTGCTCGACCTGTTGGAGGCCTGATCAGCCTTTAGGATTCGCCCCGGTTCCTGTTTGAAGTTCGCCAGCCCCCAGTTCGTCCACTATCCTCCGTCATCGTTGGATGGAGAGTGGAGCACCAGTTCGCATCTGAGCCGTCCATTGCTGTAGCTGTCAGACCATTGGATGTCAGATCCGACGTCCACCTAAGCCCCACGTCTCCGACCGTTCTAGAGCGTCAGATCTGACACCTGCCGCGATTAGAACCGCATGTCCAAGCTCACACCAGCAGCCGCCACGTGGCCCCTACGTGTGCTTCACGTGCTGCAAGGGTATATTTCCCTTTTTACCCTGCATTTGTTTATGTTTATGTTTTAGTTGGTAAAATAAAAGTTGTAATTGAACTTATTTGCATTCCAGTCCCTATAATATCTGTTATTTGCTATTTTAGTCTTCCCTGTCTGGAGGCACGTGTGTTGTCATGTAAACATTGGTTTTTTTGCATTATTAGCCCTGAAAACTTTCTATGTTAATGTTTTAATGAATGTTTTCTGAAATTGCACTTATGCCCATGTGAATGTTGAATTTATGTATGTGTTGATTTAGTTGGAAAATTTACAAAGACCTCCCTAGACTTTTTGTGCTTGTTATTGTTTAATCATGAAACTTAAAATAATTACATTTAAGTCCCTACAACCTGTGTACATGGTTTCTAATTAAATAAATATCAAATCTACTCCAAAAAATCCCAAATAATTACCAGTAGCTCCTGCTACTGTGTAATATTTCTGGTAATTTTTGAGACACAATTTGATTTTATTTGTTATTTCCTAAAATTGAAAAACCCTAAAAATTGCTTCTGCCTGTTTTAGAAAACCCATAAAAATATAAAAAACACTTTAAAAGTTCCAAAAAAAATTCTGAGTGTGTGTTTTGTTTTAATTTCTGTAGCTTTTGTTTTCATTGTCTTTTATAAAACATCTAAAAATTACAAAAGGCTAAAAAACTTATAAAAATCATTAAAAATTCCTAAAAATTCGAAAAAATGTGTTTTCAAGTGATGCGGTTAGATTTTATTTTCTATTTTGACATAAAATTGCAGCCAGGAATTGAAGGCATTTTAAACATTTTAAAGTGCCTTTTTATCCAGGCTATATATTGTTTGCTTGTTTTGCCTTTCTTTTATTTTTAGAAAATTATATAAAAATCAGAAAAAATCCATAAAATACCCAAAAAATACTGCATATTTTAAAAATATAAAAATATTTTTATTTTGAATTTTTGAGCATTTTAGACCTTAATAAAAATTGTTGTAGTATGCTTGCTTTTATTTTCTTATTCTTTTTCTTATTAGAAAAATACAAAAAAATAGAAATTAAAAACCACCAAAAATACTTTTATTTCTTCTCTGATTTCTCGACTACTTCGTAGGCTTATCCAATGCTCCTTGTCTTCGACCCCGGTGGCTATACCAGGTTAAATAATTAGCAAGACCGCTTATCTTTGATTTTTGTGCTTGATTGCTTTCCTTGGTGGTCTGATTTTTCTTGATTGATCGTGCCTTGCGATTCGGGTCGCAACGATCCTAGATTTTACTTAACCCGAGTTGCCTTGGGACGCCATCAGAATGATATCGTTGCTGGGGAGCACGACTCAGTAGTTGGTTTTCTTTGTTTCATTTTTCTTTTTCTTTTTCTTTTCATTTTCCTTTTTCTTTATTTGCTTGTTTTTCATTTTCATTTTTATTTCTTTCTGTTTCTAGTTTTATTTTTCCTAACTGTGATCTGACATATCTTTTGTTTCTCTTTTTCTTGCGAGGAGCCAGACGAGTGAGGGCGGCTTTCCTAAGAGGGCCGACGCACCCGAGTGAAGCGGAGGCTGCTTGTTTCTTCATCGAGTCACCGGAGAGCGTAGGAGAAGATGAGCATAAGATCTTTTGAGGACTTTTAGGATTTTATTATATTATTATTGTAATAATACATAACCTAGAGACACTTGGGTGTTTGACCTTTATCGGGGTCTTTTTCTCACCGCGGTTTTTGCTGGTTTTATGTTCTCAATTTTTCTTTTATTTCTGATTCTCGAAGAATTTTGTCCCTAAACTTAGGATTTTCTCTCTGATTGTGACGCAATTAATTAAGGTCCCAGTCCTAATTATCTTTCTGCACCTATAGATCGTAATTGGATTTAATTAATTAAATCACAAGAAGAAGCTAATTTGGTCTCTTGAGAGGTCACGTACCGCTAGAGGCCGTATACAACGCGTGCAGGATCCATTGTGGCGGACACCGATCGGCATCAGAGATCGGACTCTGACCTTTCTCGTTGACCTATTAGCTACTATTCTTCGCATGTAGAAATTTTTTGCTTAAGGTTGTTTTCTTCTTGCATCATATAGGTAATTTAATTTCTATCTTTTAATTTATGTGTGGATCGCCCTGCATGTAGAGTGCTGGCGACATGTACGCATCTCTGACTTTGCATGCATCATAGTGTTTGACCGCACATCGGCTTTTTCGACTTCTCCCCCTATTTTTGAACTTAAAATAATCAGAAGATCGAAAAATTCGTTAGGCGTTGTTTGTTTATTGAAAAAATACATAAAAAGTGAAACCATAAAATTGGGACTGCTAAACAAACTTGACCATAAAAGACACTCACCCTAAAAATCTATCTTAGGGGAGCAATCCCCTCCTTATTTTGTTTGCATGAGCGAGAGAGTGACCCGCACACTAGGCTAGAGCCATACCTGACCTTTCATTAGACAACTGATTTCAGGGTTAGTTGTTCTCCAGTGAGGATCGCTCCGGTTTCTGGTAAAGCGGGCTGCGATATCCTTTACAGAGCCAGTTGATCGGGTAGCCGGTAAACGGTCCGTAACTTGTACTGGTTGGGAAAAGATCTAGCTTCAGGATCGGGCCAGTCTCTTGAGAACGTTGGGTTTCTACCATCTCACTTAATCACTCTGATAGATGGACAAATCACCTAAATAAAATCGACAAGATAAAAGACCGAACCTTTACGGTCAACAACTAAGTGTTGAGTAGGTGAATTGGGGGTTTGTTTTCCTGATCGTGTTTGTTTCCAGATCCCATCTGCCTTCCTCTCTACATCACGATGACAGGCTGGAGGTCCCTTAGGCAACCCTTGGTTGCACCACTTTCGAGCACTCTGCCCCATTTATCTAGGTTGGTTCGTGAGAGCCCAGACCCGCTCTCCAAAAGCAAGTTCGTCTCTGCCCTATTCTCCCTTGACCACCCTTCTTCCTGTCCTGAGGTGCCCGAGTAGAGACCAGAGCAGATATATATTCATTTGACGGCACCTGAGTTCGGGTCTTTTGCCTTTGCAGAGACCCAAGAGATGGCCAGCAGCGAGGAGCGCACCGATGGACAGCCTCAGACCACCACGTATGTTCTAAATCAGGGCGCCATCAACAATATCCTGTTAGCTTCCTTGGAGACTATGAAGCAACAGATCCGAGACCAAGGAGCTTTCATGGCAGATATGCGCAGGGAGATGGCTCAGATGCGAACTGACAGAGGAGAGAACGGAGCCGGTGGTAAAGAGATACCAGAGCTCGGAGGAGGAGACAGAGGATATCCAAATGAGCCAACAGAGCCAGTCCGACCAGCACGCCCAATGAGAGAGTTGCAAAACCCTGGTGCAACTCTAACATACCGTTGGATTCAGCTTCCTGTTATCCTGGGAGATTTCAAGCTTCCTCCTCCTCAGACGATCCAGTTATTGCCCATATTTCACGGGCTAGCCATCGAGGAGCCGTACCTATATCTCCAAGAGTTTGAGATGATCTGTAGCACGGTCCACAATAGATTCGTGGATGAGGACACCATCAATGTGATGGCCTTCCCGTTCTCCCTTTTCGACAGAGTAGCCAACAGGCTGAAGCATTTGGGGAGATACGTTACTTCGTGGGAACAACTCCGGAACGAGTACTTGAACAAGTATTATCCGCTCGGTCGGACGAACGCAACGCGAGCCCTCATCAACAACTTCTCCATGCTTCCCAATGAGAAATTTCATGAAGCATGGGACCGCTTCCGAGAGCTCATCGACCGGTGTCCACACCATGATATATCCAAGCCCAACCTCGTGCATAGTTTATTTTGTGGGCTGACAACAGAGCTGTAGGGGCTCGTGAACGCTTTCTGTGGGGATCCTACTTCGCCAAGGATGAGGATCACGTCTGGGCCATATATGAGGAGATGGTCGAGAACTACATTGTCATGTCCAAGACCCGCCTTTAAACTCAGAGGAAGCCCCCACCTCAGGCCGTAACCCATCAAAGGATATCACGGGTCGATGCAGGTCTTTCCACATCTTCAGTAGCCGCAACATAGGCAGAGTCTTCGACCACTGATATGGGCATCATCAGCGAGAAGCTGGACCGCATCGAGATTATCGAGAAGAAGTAGTGCCAGGGCATGTTACAGATAGATCAGATGACACATACGCTGAGTGGCCTGAGGACCCAGATCATGTGTCTCCAGGAGGCACAGACGGCTTCTCAGCCCTGTCTCAGGTCACAGGCTGACCCCAGCAGCAGCAACTCGACCCAGCCCTCTGCCCATTACAGATAGGTCCTCCATATCCAGGCGAAGCCGTTCCAGCAGCTGCAGCACCAGTACGTCCAGCCACCACCATCTCAGGACACTCAGATGGTGGTGTACCAGCAGGATCAGCCCCTGGCAGTTCTTCCTCCACCCCCTTTCGAGCAGAAGCCGTCGATGGAAGTCAACGGGATTTGGTACGATCGATAGCAACCCAAGATTCCCGAGACCATCTCGGATCCCGGTAGTCGACCGGAGGTGCCTCATCCCAGCAGCAGCCTCCAGTTCTGGGTGGGTAGTACAACCAGCCCCAGCAGCAATAGCCCCAGTTCCCATACCAGCCACAGCAGCAGCAACATTACTAGCATGTTCCTCGTCCCTACCAGCAGGGACAACTGTGGAGGCAGAACCAACAACAACCTCAGCAGTACTATCAGTATCCCCCTCATCCTTCTCAGCAACAACCTCACATCCAGAGAGGCAACCCGTTCGGTTCTCATGGGCTAGCCTATGAGAACCCAGGACTCGATGACTTAGCCCGCCTTCTTTCCGATCAGCAGGCTATATTTAGGCGGGAGATGTACGAGTTCCGCCAGGAGATGAGGGAGATCATCAAGGGCAAGGCCGCCATACCTGCTCAGATCGAGCCGAAGCCGAACAACCTGAAGAGAAAATCTGAGCAGGTATAGTTTACAGAGGTTTCCACTCCTAGTGACTCATTGAGTGATATTTCTTCATTCACATTTGATGCTGACTTTGTTACACTTAGGAGCGGTAGGATGCCAGCCGGCGGTGCCTCGTCTGAGCGACGACACCACGAGGATGCATGAGTGCCAGATGAGGAGGATAGAGGTGATGATGCCGCTCATGATGATGATGATGACGGTGATGCCGATGCCACTAAGGATATTGATCCAGCTGGCGATACTGAGGTCGTTGCTTCACCAGTTGTACGAGGTGGTGCTGATGCCACCAGATATTCTGATGCTGAGCTAGAGTGCAGTACTGATGCCGTGATTCCAGATGTCGTGGGTATTGAGGCCAACCCTTCTATTCTTGTTGCATTTCCTTCAGTTTTTGTATCTCAGGATCTTACAGAAAACTCTAAAAAATCTAATAAAGGAATGGGTTCTTCATCTTTGAGTCCATATGTGGTGCATTGTGATGTTTGTATGGATTCTACTTCTTCTCAGCAATAGGGACCTGTTCCTAGCCCTCTGTTTGAGGAAGGCCTAGCCATTCCCTTTCCTCAAGTACTCCGCTTGGCTAAGGGGAATAAAAAAGAAAATCCAAAAAAGAACCAGCAGTTAGAGTTCAACCAACAGATTATTGATCATTTTCAGATTCAGCTGACTCTACAGGAGGCACTTGAGCACATTCCTCTCTTCCAGAGGAACTGAGAGAGGAGACCACCATTCACAGGAAGAAGAGGAACCATCATGCAGATATCCATGTGCTCACTTGTGCCACCTCCTTCGTCATTCAGAACCGTCTGCCGGCCAAAAGGCTAGATGCAGGAGCTCCCTATGTCTGATGCCATATCCATGAGCAGAGATTCGATCGAACTCTATTAGACAGTGGATCTTCCATCATCCTCCTTCCAGCAGCCGTAGTCGACCGATTCGAGTTTGGCCCTCTCCGACCGAGCAGGACAATGCTTCAGTTTGCTGATAGATCCGTCAAGAGATCGAAGGGATTGTTGAAGGATGTGGTCGTTATAATTCAGGGCATGAAATTCCCCATGGACTTCGTTGTCTTTAATATGAAGATCCCTGAGTCTGTGACTGATATCCCCATTGTTCTAGGACGTCCGTTCTTGGTCAGAGCCAAGGAGGTATCCGATCATAATAGTGGGAAGGTATACTTTTGCATCGAGGGTGAGAGTATACAAATAGAGACGATCAACGAGACCAGAGCATAAGATTCAACCTGCTCAGAGCAGCTCAGCGAATCAGAGCAGATGATAGAGGTAGAGCGAGACGTCCACCATGAGTGTGATTTTGTGATTACTGATGATGAAGCCGCTTGGTCCGATCCCGTTTCACGAGCCATCCTCTCACATTCAGATATTGCAGATTCACAGATCTCAGCAGAGGAGAGCTTGGAGAGCACATTCTTGGTAGAGGATACATTTGAGGCTGCAGACCGTGTTTAGGATAGTGAGGCAGTATACATTTCATGTGATTCAAATTCAGATCCCTCGGAGTCAGATATAGATTGGGCTGAGTTTGATGAGTTGATACCGTGTCTGATTCCTATAGAGCGAGCAACTAGGGTGGAGACTGGGCCTATGCAGATTACAGATAGACCATCAAGGCAGTCTACACCAGCTTTTCATGCTATGCAGATTACAGATAGACCATCAAGGCAGTCTACACCAGCTTTTCATGATCAGCGAGAGTTCTCCCATGCAGATTTGGTCGCATTCACTCGGACATTTCAGAGGCCAAATTTTCCATCTCTCAGTTGCCCAGAACTGAAGCCTTTGCCGCAGTTGCTGAAGTATAGATTCCTTACGGGAGAGCATGAGATACACCCGGTCATTATCTCAGCAGATTTGACCGGAGAACAAGAATCTCATTTGATGGAGGTTCTTGAAAAGAACCGTAAGGTGATAGGATGGAGTGTAGCTGATCTCCAGGGGATAAGTCCGGCCCTGTGCTCCCACCATATCTATCTCGAAGAGGACGCCAAGCCATCGCGTGAGTTGCAGCGACGGCTAAACCCAAATCTTTGAGAGGTTGTCATGAAGGAAATCTCGAAATGGTGGAGCATCGATTTTATCTACCCATCTCTGACTCCAAGTAGGTTAGTCCATTACATGTGGTGCCCAAGAAGGCGGGCATCACTACAGTTGTGAGCGAGTCCGGAGTGGAGATAGCTACCCAGGTACCCACTTCTTGGACGGTTTGTGTGGACTACAGACGATTGAACCAGGCCACCAAGAAGGATCATTTCCCACTGCCTTTTATTGATCAGATTATAGAGAGGCTGGATGGAAGAGTCATTACTGCTTTCTTGACAGGTACTTCGGATACAATCAGGTGGCCATTGCGCCCAAAGACCATGACAAGACGACATTCACCTGTCCGTTTGGGACTTATGCTTTCAAACGGATGCTCTTTGGTCTATGTAACGCCCCGGTGACATTCCAAAGGTGCATGTTGTCCATCTTCTCGGATATGGTGGGTGACTGCTTAAAGATCTTCATAGATGACTTTTCGATCTATGGCGATGGGTTTGATGCTTGTATTGACTGCCTAGACCGCGTCCTTCAGCGCTGCATCGAGATTCATCTTTATCCTGGGAGAAGAGTCACTTCATGGTGACTCAAGGGACAGTGCTTGGTCATATCATCTCCAACAGGGGAATGTAGGTTAATCTGACCAAGGTGGATATAATCAAGTAACTCAATCCACCGTCCAACCTGCGACAGTTACGATCTTTTCTGGAGCACGTCAGTTTCTACCGACTATTCATTCATGATTTCAGCAGGATTGCCCGATCATTGACTGATTTGCTGATCAAAGACATAGAGTTCATTGTAAATGATAAGTATCTTGCGTTATTTGAGACTCTAAAGAGTCTAGTTGTTGAGACTCCTGTCCTTTAGCCGCTTGATTGGTCTCTCCCATTCGAGATGATGACGGTACCTCCGATTTTGCCGTTAGGGCCATCCTAGGACAAAGGAGGGATGGAGTGCCTTTTACCATTCACTACGCTAGCCGTACATTGGATGACGTGCAGCGGAACTACATCGTCATTAAGAAGGAGATGCTAGCCGTAGTTTTTGCCTTGGACAAATTCATATCGTATATCATTGGATCAAGAGTGACTATCTTTATTGATCATACCGCCATCAGGTATCTCATGGCAAAGAAGGATGCCAAAGCGAGACTGACTAGATGGATACTTTTACTCCAGGAGTTTGATATTGAGATTAAGGATAAACCTGGAGTCAAGAATGTGGTGGCGGATCATCTCTCCCGATTAGAGAATCTTGAGGAACCTGAGCAAACTGATCCCATTTCTGAGACCTTCCCAAATGAGGCAATCCTTGCTATTGCCTTGATCCAGTGGTACGCTGACATTGTGAACTATCTTGTTGCCAAGAAAGTTCGACAAGGTTGGCCCAGATAGCGACTTGAGACTTTCCTTGCGAAGGCCAAGTTCTACCATTGGGAGGATCCCATCCTTTATCATGAAGGAGGGCATAGCATCTGTCGTCGGTGCATTCCTCAAGAGGAGCACCATAGCGTCCTCACATACTGCCACAAGCTTGAGGCAGGGGGTATCACTCTGGGAGGAGACCGACACAGAAAGTGCTTCAATCCGGACTATGGTGGCCTACCCTCTTCAAGGATTCTGATGATTCGTGAAGAGGTGTACTGACTGTCAGAGGATGGGCACTTGTGGACAACATGATATGATGTCGATGCAGTCCATTCACTTCTGTGGGGTTTTTGACGCATGGGGCATCAATTTCATGGGTCCATTTCCTAAGAGTCAGGAATTCGAGTACATTATGTTGGCCGTTGATTATGTGTGTCGTTGGATTGAGGCCATTCCTGCCCGAACCGCAGATGTTAAGACTGTTTGCAAATTTTTGAGGAAGAATATCATTTCACGGTTCGGGATGCCTAGAGTATTGATATCTAACGGGGGGTCTCATTTTCTCAACGACAAGGTAAAGGCCATTGCTAGCGAGTTCAACATAGACCATAGAGTTGCCACTCCATATCACCCTCAGATGAGTGGTCTTGCTGAAGTATCGAATAGGGAGATCAAGATGATATTGCAGAAGGTAGTCTGCCCAGACCGAAAGGATTGGTCACAGCTTTTGGACTCGGTCTTGTGAGCATATCAGACTTCCTTTAAGACTCCTTTGGCTACATCTGCCTTTCGTCTCGTTTATGGCAAGCCCTGCCATTTACCTGTTGAGATTAGGCACAAGTCACTTTGGGCCGTCACGGATATATTATTGGATACAGTGTGTATAGGTGATCAAAGGAAGGCAGAATTGGCAGCCTTGGAGAAGCTTAGAGACACAGCCTTTTCAAACAGCCTACAGTACAAGGAGCGAGTGATGATATGGCATGATTCTCATATCAGCCATAAGCAGTTTGAGCCAGATCAAAGAGTATAGTTGTTTGATGCCAGGATTAGATTATTTCTAGGGAAGTTGCAGAGCAAGTGGAAGGGACCATACCTGGTCCGAAAGGTGCATGACAACGGGAGTATCGACATATCTGAGATGTCATCTGAGTCCATCTTTCGTGTTAACGGTCAATGACTCAAACCATATCTAGATCATGAGTCGTTGGTCGTTGACGTCGCCCCAATTCATTTTGCATGAGATGTGGTCTTTGGCTCACATCAGTTGCATCTCATGCCTGATTATCACTGTCTTCCACCTTGTGTAGATACAGTTGTTCATATCATCTCATTGTTTAGTCCGACACCCCATCTGCATCTTGTGATTATGATATACTTAGGGTGTACTTTACCTTAAGTATAGGGGGATGTCAGACTCTTGATTATTCTTTTGATTCTTTTTACCTCTGTTGTGCTTCCTATACTTAGGGATATTTTACCCTAAGTATAGAGGAAGTAGACCCTGTACATTCTATCACTCGGTTTTCCTTTCATGTACAGTCTGCTATACTTAGGATTATTTGATCCTAAGTATAGGAGGAAACACCGAGCTCTCTTCATTCTATTCTTTGATTCGTCGTTGTAGTATAGCATTTCTTTTCACTTCCCTATACTAAGCACTAGTTATGTCTTCTTTATCGCTCTTTCTCCACTCTGAGGACATCGTTCGAGCTAAGTATAGGGGGTGTCGTATTTATTACATATGTACTTTAGCTATAACTCGTATTTTGTGTGAGTGTCTTAATAAATAAAATGGCTAGAATCCTTTATTAAAAATTGTAAAAAAAATAAAATTTTTCTTGTACATAAAATTCTTTCTTGCACATACATAGCTATGTATAAAATATATTTTTGTACAAATGTTTTTAAACATGTTTTGTTTGTAAAAATTTTGTAAATATATTTGTATCAAAATTATGTATATAGTACAAAACTTTTGCTAAATGTTTGAAAAACTAAAGTTTGCAAAAATGCTTGTATAAATATTTGTAAATAGTTTGCAAAACCCTTGTGTTCACACATACATTCAAACATTTTTAAAAAATTTTGCTTTTAAAAAAATTTGCATAAAAAGATTTTTGTATATACTTGTATAGTTTTTAGAATCATAGATTTACATTTAAACTAGCTTGGAATTAAATTGGAAAATGGAGCTTGGTTAGGACCATAATCCACCTAATTATAAGAGAAACCTAATAGGGCTTAGGGTTGAGACTCTTCAGGTCCATTGGTGACTTAATTCTTTAAGTCCACTAGGCTATGATCACATGTCATCTTAATGAGCCTAAGTAGAATATTTAACAACACATACATGACTCTCACAGACAATGGCTTTACTTGCACCAACACCTTACACATAACTCTTTATGGATGAGGTGGTGAGGAGGCAGTTTCCTTTAGCTTGGGGTAGCATACGGGGGTAGTACTTCTAGGCAGAACCTCTCGTCTTCTTTTAGTGAAGGAAGTGCGTCTCAACTTGGTCTGGCGGTGTTGATGTCTAAAGACAGGAGTTGTAAGTTGCAATAATGCTTCAAAAGAGGGATAGTCTAGTGGCTCAAGAGGAAAAAGTCCTTGCGTATATATGCTGCACCATATAGATATGTTGTACATATGCACATCAAAAATTTTTGCAAAAGAAAGAAAAACTCCAAAAAAGTGGTGGGTCTGAGAGAAAATGAAATACCCAACGGAGTGTATATAGTCAAATAAAGCAAAGCTTATGTTACCCATTCTCATCTCATGAATCTTGCAGCAGGGAGACTTAGCTATACTGGTTGGGCTCCCAAGGATACATGGCTACACTGGTCATGGTCCATTCTCTTCTTCCTCCTCTTCTTGAGCTGGTTATACTTGAAATTAGAAGGGAATACCCCGCTCAAGGAAATAGCTGCCAAACTAGGGCATTGTAGTTAACTTGTTGGGGGGCTGTTACTTTACCATTTCTGAGGTTCTGAGGTAGGGAGCTACATATCACTTACACAGTACAAGAAAAGATTCATGGTCATTAGAGTTTGTGTATGTAGACTTGTTCTGATCTGGATTGTTAAGGAGTCTTGACCATAGATTGGTGGAACTTAGAGACTGTTGAGTTTTAAACCTAGGTCCAAATAAGGTTCCGACAAATTAATAATCCAAAGGTATGACTGAGCTCCATACTCCAATTTAATAAAGATAAGTTTAATAAACAACCTTGATTCTCCTTCTTTTTCTTTTCTTTCCCTTTTCACATATTTTTCAAAAAGTATTTGCTAAGGGACTACCAAAGGTAAAGTATAAGGGGGTGATGAATCCCTGATCATCACTCTTTATTCTTTTATTTTAGCTAATTATCTTGGCAAAGCATTATGTAAATAGACGTAAATACAATAAGTTAGCAATATGCATGCATGTGTTGATATTACATAATTAGCATGTATTTATGCAAAAATAAAAGAATAAAGGAACAGAAAAAGGAAGGAGGTATTCAGAATAAATACAGAGTGACCTGAACCCCAAGAGAGGGCCAAGCATTGGCCTGATCGCCAAATAAAATAAGTAGAGAGAGATAGGGCCTACTCTATATTGTACATATCATGGGTGTAAATAGATAAATTATTCTTGCCAAAATAAAAATAAAAATATATTTTTATCTCCTTGTATATATTTCTAAAAATAAAACAAAATTGATAAAAATAAAATAAAATTCTCTCTCCTTTGTACATAATACATGTATATATACTTCCTTCTCCGTTTATTTCATACATGTAAATACATAATAAAAATAAAACAAAAAATAATTTGTACACCAAAAATTCTGTTGAAAATAAATAAAATATGAAATTAGGTATTTTTGTCAAAATATTAAATAAAAAATTATTGTACAAAATACATAGATATATTATACATGTATATAATACACTATACTGTCTATAAACTAATTTATTTTTCAAAAAAATAAATAAAAATCACAGAAAAATTCCTTGAAAATTAATAAATATTTTCCATTTTATTCATTTTTTAATTTAAATTCATTTATTATTTTTAATTTATTTATTTTTGATTTTCCCTGCTATCTTATCCTGTAGTCTATTTTTTCTTTTCCCTCGATGCTTGTGATTGGTCTACGCAGGATTGTTGACCCGGGTCAACCCCCTCTTCTAGGGCTTGACCCGACGCGACTGCTTCATCGGACCTTCTTCTCCAAATTTTCCCGGGCGGGTCATGCGTGCCCTCTCCCCGATTCCTCGCCAGCATCTTCCCCATGGATCCAAGACTCTCGCGGATCCCTAAGGAGGCATGGATCTTCCTCGATTCGCTTTCTCTCTCCCGTTTCTTCCAGCCTCCTGGGAATGCTATATAACCTCTCATCCGCTCCCCCAGGACAACAACTCATGCCTCGCTCCCATTTCTTTCTCTAGCCATCTCCAGCTGAGTGACAACTGCTCGGAGCACCGCTTGGCGGTCAATTTGGTGCAACAAAGCCGAAGCTCCCCCTTCTTGGCCAGACCTCTACCGCGAATAACCTCCCCCGACTTCCGCATCGAGGTCGAGGCCATCAACCTGACGACCACCTTCGCCTGGAGCTCAGGAACACTCCTAGACATTAAGATATCCCTTTTATCCTTCACCTTTATCCATTCGATCAGATCTTCACTTTCATCACCGCTGCACGTTCGCCAACTCCGACCAGTCGGTCGGAGCTCCGCTACCCACTTCCAGCCGCTCCGATTGAACTACACGCCCACCCCCCATCTCACTCCGCAACCTGATCACCGTAACCCTCGTTCATCATGACGAGATTAGGATTTAGATCTTCCCTATCATCTTCGTCGGAGATCGAACCTCATTCCCCTCTACTTCTTTAGTCTTCAGCTCCAATAACCCAGACCGGAGCATAGCCTCGAGTCTTGGCTTTGCATTGTAGGTACCCTTGCACCTTGAGGAGCCCTATCGATCTTCCAGTTGCACGGTAGAGCTGCTCCAACAAAACCCCTCCATCCAGGCCATCCGACCGTCCTCAGGATGATCAGACCCCCCTGCTCGACGTGGAGTGCCTCCCCGTAGGTGTTCGACCTGTTGGAGGCCTGATCAGCCTTAAGGATTCGACCCGGTTCCCATTTGAAGTTCGCCAGCCCCCAGTTTGTCCACTATCCTCTATCACCATTGAATGGAGAGTAGAGCATCAGTTCGCATCTGAGTCGTTCGCTACAGCTGTCAGACCGTTGGATGTTAGATCTGACATCTACCTGAGCCCCATGTCCCCGACCGTTCTGGAGCATCAGATCTGACACCTGCTGCGATAAGAGCCGCATGTCCACGCCTACACTAGCGGTCGCCACGTGGCCCCCACGCATGCCATACGTGCTGCAAGGGTATATTTCTGTTGTTACCCTACATTTGTTTATGTTTATGTTTTAGTCTGTAAAATAAAAGTTGTAGTTGAACTTATTTGCATTCCAGTCCCTATAGTTTCTAGTATTTTTTATTTAGTCCTCCCTGTCTGGAGGCACGTGTATTGTTACGTGGACATTGGCATTTTTGCATTATTAGCCCTGCACATTTTTTATGTTAATATTTGAATGAATGTTTTCTGAAATTGCACATATGCCCCTATGAATGTTGAATTTACGCATGTGTTGGATTTAGTTGGAAAATTTACAAAGACCTCCCTAGACTTTTTATGCTTGTTATTGTTTAATCCAGAAAACTTAAAATAATTGCATTTAAGTCCCTAAAATCTGTGTGTTTGATTTTTAATTAAATAAATATCAAATTGGTTCAAAAAATTCCAAAAAATTAGTAGTAGCTCCTGCTACCTTGTAACATTTTTGGTAATTTTTGAGACACAATTTTATTTTATTTGTTATTTTCTAAAATTCAAAAACCCTAAAAATTGGTTCTTTCTATTTTAGAAATCCCATAAAAATATAAAAATCACTTTAAAAATTCCAAAAAACTTCCCGATTGTGTGTTTTGTTTTAATTTTTATAGCTTTTGTGTTTCATTATGTTTTATAAAACACCTAAAAATTACAAAAGACTAAAAACCTTATAAAAATCATTAAAAAATCCATAAAAATAAAAAATATGTTTTCAAGTTTTGTAGTTAGAATTTTAAAAGTGCCTTTTTTATCCAGGCTGTACATTATTTGCTTGTTTTGCCTTTCTTTTATTTTTAAAAATTTATATTAAAATCAGAAAAAAATTGCATAAAATATCAAAAAACACCTGCATATTTTAAAATATAAAAATATTTTTATTTTGAATTGTTGAGCATTTTAGACCTTAATAAAAATTGTTGTAGTGTGCTTACTTTTATTTTCTTATTATTTTTCTTATTAGAAAAATACAAAAAAATTAGAAATTAAAAACCACCAAAAATACTTTTATCTCTTCTTTGATTTCTCGACTACTTCGTAGGCTTAACCCGTGCTCCTTGTGTTCGACCCTAGTGGCTATACCTGGTTTAATAATTAGCAAGATCGCTTATCTTTGATTTTTGTGCTTGATTGCTTTCCTTAGTGGTCTGTTTTTCTTGATTGACCGTGCCTTGCAATTCGGGTCGCAACGACCCTAGATTTTACTTAACCCGAGTTGCCTTGGGTTGTCATCAGGAGACTCGGACTACGATAAGAATGATCTTGATAATCAGTGCCCTGAGGTGTGCTATACACCACCATGGACTCTTACACGTGGATCGTGGACTTGGGCAGTTCGTGATGATTCATAGGTTGGAAATCACTTTGGTAATTGGAGTTACAATCTTATAAGTTAAGCCAAGTGGACGTGGTGGGAACTTAGTCCGGATACATTGTACCCCACTGCATGCCTACAGAGGAACCCCAACCCTAAGGCCTTTATCTTGCTTTAGAGTCATACTATGAGGTCTCACCAAGACCAAGATCATAGACTATCCATGAACCTTGGTTGATCCATATCAAATAATAATATGAGTAAAAGTTATCTCTTACTGAGGATGATTTACCCATTTGTTTCTTTTGCACACTTTCTAATTATACCTTGCTTGTTGTAATTGTTATATCATATTAGGCAACTCTGCTCATAACATACCTATGTGTGGATCCGTAGGTTCTCAGCAGAAGTTGCAACAATGACCGGCACTTGTTTACTTAGAGATACTTCTTTTTGTGCAGCTTTACATCTTCCTTTTTGTGGTATATTACTTGTTGTAGCTTTTACTACTTTACTTGTAGTTTTGTTGAGATACACGAGATGTATAATTTATGTATAGATTTTTTTTGTTGCATACATGTATATTTTTACAAACATGGATGGTAATGAAATGGATGTTGGTAATGAAGTGAATTGAAAGAAATTTTTTTGTTGGGATTTTTACCCTACAGATCCTATAAATTTTTTAAATCACCTATACAACCTTTTGCACAATGTAATTACCCCATCGAACCTGTAAATTACCTCAAGAACCCTGATGGGCTTCAAATAGATTACCCGGAGGATTCATGGGGTAAGAGTTGGCAAGTCTATGGGGTTGAGGGGGGAATTAGTTTGTTTCAAAGGTCGTAGAGGTAATTGGCAAAGTTAATAGGATCTGACGGGTAAAAATCCTTTTTTTATTCCAGTATTTGTGCTTCTCCTTCTTACAGTTATATTGTGATTTCGAATATGGAATGTATGTTCGTAGAATCGGTTTTCCAGGTACCTGGATCCTATGAGGATGTTGTCACACCCTTACCCTTGGGTGTTGTCAAGTCTGTAGTGCCTGAGTTGGTCTTTGAATGTCTGAAAGAAACTCAATTAGTCATTAGAAATAAATGAGTGCCAAAAGAAAGCTCAAGATGAGAATCTATCTCGAACAATGTATTTATTGGTGAAATATATGGAGTGAAAGAGAAAGAAGTTCAGGAAGAGAGTCTTCCTGAAGAAATGAAGACGAGCGAATTAGAAAGCAAAGAGATAGGTTCGCAAAGTTTGAAGAAAAGGTACTCCTACATCTTAGAAATCAGAGGAATGATGCAATAATGTGAAAGTCAAATCAACTAGGAAGAATGAAATGAAAGGAACAAAGTGGGTAGAAGGATCTTGACCTAAATTAAAACTAGCAAACAAACACAATTGCAATTGTATTCACCAACTCAACATATGAAACCATAAAAGATCGATTATTTAACTTGATTTATTTAAAGTTATTTTTTAGGGAAACCTTAACAAACTTAGCATAGTGCTACTTGTATAGGAGAGTGAGTACTACAAGACAAGCATCATGTACTTTCCACTTCCTTCGTAATAAGTAGCCTATACCTTTTTAAGGTCCTTGATATATGATCTTGGACCACTATTCAGCCAATAGGGTGTAGGAAGCCGATGTAGTGAATCAAATACTTCCCTCAGAAGGTACTCGGACATGGCACGATGAGACAGGGTCCCGCCATTGCAGTACCCCTATGTTCAGTACTTCATATTGAATCTGCAAACAGACTCAGCCCTACTCACCATGTATCGATAGAAACACTATTACTTCATGAACCTATCCGGTAATCAAGGTAGTACTCAAGATCAGATTTGGGCTCTATCTTAGGATCACTTCTCACTCAGTCTGGAAGGTACCTGAAAATAATGTGAGCTTTCTGAACCTAATGCAATGTGGTTCGTTATGAGTTTTAATTTTTATCGAAGTTTATTTAACATTCCTTTTTTAGATTTTTGTTTTCACTTTTTTTGGATAGTTTTCAATCAATAAATACCAGATAGTTTTCCAATTCCTTTATCCTATGTTTATATAAATAGGGGAGGAAGTCAAAAAAGCTGATGCGCATGAAAATGAATGTAAACGCGAGAGTGAGGAATACATACCTTTCTATAGTAGTATACGTGCAAAATGATCTACGCATATAAAGTAAACTAATCAAGATGATTCACGTGAGAACCATCCTAAACAATAATTTCTATTAGTGTGAAGCTCCGATTTATTTCATCAAATCCAAATGAATGTCTATAGGAACATATATTATATTAGGGATTTGTACCAAAGTGTTATCGGTCTGTACCACTAAAATTCCTAATACTAAAGGCTCAAGCATGCAAAACAAATAAAAATAAAGGGTGAAAAATACTCAAATCACTAGAGTCAAATAAAATAAGGAGAAATTACAGATGAGAAAAAGAAAGCGATAAAACAGTTTAAACTGTAATGAGGTCCCTCAAGTACACCGACACTAGGTGAAATAAATCTCGAAAAAGAGTAAAACATGTGTAGGTCTACAAGTCATGATGCACTTAGTGGGCCCCTTCTACTAAATGCAGAAAATAAATCCTAAAATTAATACTATGTCATGAAATAGAATTACAAAATGAAGTACTTTGCTCCTCAGGTCTATTGGTTCTCCTCTACTACCCTCTCCTACCGGTCGGTCGAGAACAATCGGCCTATGCCTCGCTCGGGTGTGTCAACTCTCCTAAGATAGCTTCCCTCATTCCACAAGCCCTCGCAACAAAGATGAAACTAAGAGATATGTCGGAACAGTATCTGATTTTATTTTAAATTAATTTTTTAGTGTCTAGTTTTTTATATGTTATGATTTTTAAATTTTAAATTGATTTTAGTTTTGCAAGATTTTATGTATTTATAACTTTAAAAATCAATTTATGAGTAAAATATATACAAAAAAGTAATAAAATACTTTCTAGAATTTTAAAATATGTGAAATAAAACCAAAAATGAAAATATACTGTTTTGTGTTTTAGTATTTTTTGGTCATCTTGTGATAAATCTATATTATTTTATGGGCTTAAAATGATTTAAAATTGAAAACAATTTAAAATGTAAAATAAGTTACTATTTTTGGTATTTTAAAAATATAAACAAAATCAAATTGTCTAGAATTCAATTTTATAACAAATAATTTTTATTAACTTTAAAACAAGAACAAAATTTTTTTTATTTTTGTTTGATTTTGAACAAATTTTATTTTTATTTTTGAAAATATTAAACTTTTAGGGTTTTCATTTTTTATTTCTGTTTGATTTTTTATATGTGATAAAATATAGTAAAACAAAGTATATGTATTTTTTAGAATTTTCAAATAATATTTGAGTTTTCATGAATTTTTAAAGCTCAAAGAGTGAAAATTTGAATTTTTTTTGAAGTTTTAATAATAGAAAATGAATGAGATTTATGAAACAAACATTAGCTGAGTGATAATGGATTATGAAGGACTTATCGTAAATTTTATGGAGTTTTAAGATTAAATGATCTAATTAAACAAAGCAATAAAAAATTAAAACAATTAATTGTAGAATATGGACCTGCTTGCAATCAGGTGAAACTTTTCAGAGTATTTATTAACAAATAAAAGATATACATTATTCAATCTTCAATTATCCACGCATGTCATGTGTAGAACATGTAACTAACTGAATCAAGGACTAAATTGCAATTAAATAAAACTTATAAGCAATTTATTAACAAACAAATGATTCAAGAGATATCTTACACACAACTAGAAATCACGTGAAGTATCACATATACACAATTAAAAATGGATCTAAGTGTAAATAAAAATAACAAGAAGGTTTGAGTTACAAATATTCTATAACATGCAAAGGATTTGTTTGCAAATAAATAAAAATCACCATGTATATATGCAAGATAACCCAATACGCGTGCAAGCCGCGTATGTACTGGAGGGCGGTGTATGGTTTGAATCCTTCCTTGCAAATCTGATTGGATGGTCTAAATTTGAGCATTAATGAACAATGCTAATGCAATCTAGTGTTTGTCTCTTGGACCTGATGGCTATTGGAGGTGGTGTAAGAACGCAGTTGAATGAGGCTTCATACAAGCAGATCGGAGTCAAGATCCTTCCGAACTGGAACACATCGTTCGGTTTTCTTCCTCGCTCCCGCTTGATCAAAATCCACCTGTTGTCACCAGGTAACACACACACACTCATCTTGGGGAAATAAAGCTCAAAGACGGATAAAAAATTAGAAGGACCTGGAGAGACTTTTATAGATGTGAGGAGAGCTGAAATTCAAATGGGAAGAAGCGTGCGAACCGAGGTTGATCGGGCACAAATATAATTGGGTGTGAATCTAGGACCCTTGCTTGCTAATCGTACGAAATTTTGAGTGGGAAGAAGGTCTGTATCGGGTGGAATAATTTAGAGAAGAAAGCAGGTTTGCGATTAGAGTCAGGTCTAAGAAGGTGAAGGGGGAGTTCACTAGCCTAGTCAACTAAATAGGTCTAGGCCAATCAAGGTCTAGTCTAAATAAAATAATGAGAAAAATTCAAAATAAATAAAATAAAAAATAATCATGAAATAAATAGAAATTGACCTAAAATTAAAAATTTATTGGAATAAAAAATGTTTATTATTTAATAAACTCATTTTTGATGAATTATATTAAATTAAACAAATTTATTTAAATAGTTTAATAATTAAAATAGATATATTTACAGTAACTAAATAAATGTATACACATAAAGTATACTTATTTTTATTTATTTATTTTTATAAAAACTGTATTTTATTAATTTAAAAATAATTTATAAGATATAACACAATCTCCTTTTATTTTTATTGGTTTATTTATTAATTTAAATAAATCATAATATTTAAAATATAGGTTTAGTTTATTTTTATGGCATGTATAAATTATTTTATTATGATTTTTATACATATTATTAAGAGTTTCAAACCCTAGCTTAAGACTAAGAACCTTAAAACGTGAATACCTCTCTCATATAGCCTCCTATGAACCCTACTCACTTTTGAATTAATGCACGTTCAATTACCTTCAAAACAAGACCAAGGTCAAAAGAATCGGAGTTCGTATGTGAAACTTGGATTTTAGGCCTCTCATTGTATATTGTACATATGTCCCAGTATTTTATTTATTTTATCCTTTTATTTTTTAATTATTAAAAATCCAAAAAAATGGATTAAGTTGTACATATTTATTTTAGTTTTTCCTAATTTTATTTTGATTTTCTATCTTATTTTAAAATGCCAAAAAATCAGCTAAAGATAAAAATACGGTATTTTATACCTATAAGATTGTAGAGATGATTTATTTTGTTTTTCGGTTTAACGAAAATTGTAGATATCGTTGAGACGAGAAACTTTCACGTTGATCACTTTTTTGATTTGACCTTTTTTGTTATTTATTTTTTTTACTTTTAATTTGTGATTTTTCTAGGAGCATCACGTGGTGGCTCTTGGGGTCGCCACGTGTCACCCCTTTTTATTATTTTTGAAATTTATTTTATTTTACTTATTTTAATAATATTTTATTTATTTATTTTTTTATTTATTTACTTACTTATATTTATTATTTATGTTATTTTATTTTATTTTTTATTCATATAATTATTATGTTTATTTTTATTTTATTTTAAACATAATTACTTATTCATAATTAATTATTTATTTTTTATTTTATTTAATTTCATTTAATTTTTAATATTTATTTCCCCACCACATGACCGCCCTACGCGTGCCACGTGGTGCCTACCCCCTTTACTCTCCTCTTCTCCGCTCCCTTCCACTCGTTTCCCCACGCTGCCTACTCCCTCCACTTCTTCGATGGCATGCAACCACCATCAACTCCTCTTTTTCGCCCAACCACCTCCCCCTTTTGCGCAACCGCCGTCCGCTCATGCGCTTTGCCTCGCTCCCCACTCCCTCGTTTTCCTCCAACTGCCTTCCACACAACTACCCCACGTCCATCTCTCCCACTATCTCTTGTGCCGAAGACCCGCAACCTCCTCCATCTTCACCGCTCACTCCAACTGCCTTAAAGGCCCCGCTCTGCCACTTGATCCTCCATCCACCGTAATATAGGATCAAGGCTTGTTCTTCTTCCTTCCATGGTGACAGCACAAATTGAAGGATTCTCAAGCAATGATGACCCATCCAACCTATTTGTGGTGAGATCTAGAAGGTTAACTATCCTCTGCTGCAGCCTTCCCTAAGTGCTGTCAAGCTCCACCCTCCGTCGAGGCGTTGAGAAACAATCAGAGCAGCTTAGAAAGCTCCATCCACATATGAATTGACTCCATTTTCCATATCCCAAAATCGAGATACCCACATCCACTCTTGCGATCGTTCACACCTGCCATTACCGAGCGAAGAGAGGCTGAGCTCTGGCACCCTTAGGTGACGACTGAGGGCTTCACCATCGAGCGATGACACCCCATCTTCCAGGCAACCTGTGCTACACAAATCAGAAACAAAAAGCCGTGAGGTTAACAAATAAAATGATGAAGAGAAAAATGGATAAACCCTAAACCTACGTTCTACGGTCTGCCCTAACATTGTCTCCCCGACAATGGAACCATCTAAATTAGAATCCGTTCTGATGGTTATCGAGCTTGTAAGAAGACAGAAAAGATTTCACGGTCATTGTATCAACCAGGTGAGTTTTACCAGAAAAGATAATTTTTAATTATATTTTTATTTTATTTATACTCCAAAACTTTGATGTATAGTGAAAGTACAGGAGTGACGAACTCAGGGAGGCAAACTATTGGAAACTAGGGTTAAACTATAAGGAATTAAGGATTTATGGGTTTTCCATTTTTTTATTTTATGGAATTTTTCTGGATTTTTATTTCATGTTTATGAATTTTATTTTTTTTGTGATTTTAGGTATTTTATATTTTTTTTATTTTAGAAATCATTTTGA
Organism: Ottelia alismoides; assembly: GCA_037367405.1. Classification (NCBI taxonomy): domain Eukaryota; kingdom Viridiplantae; phylum Streptophyta; class Magnoliopsida; order Alismatales; family Hydrocharitaceae; genus Ottelia; species Ottelia alismoides. The sequence continues at coordinate 679,325 of JAZKJV010004093.1, forward strand.
AATTTTATTTTGGTTTTTATTTTTTTATGTTTATTTTTATTTTCTATTTTTATGAATTTTTAAAAGGTTTTTAGAATTTTTATGGATTTTGAATTATTTTTAATATTGAAAATTGGATTTTCTATTGAAAACAACTTTTTTTAATTTTTCAAATAGTAATCGGTATGAAAATATTTTTATTTTATTTTTGGTTAGAAAGTAGGTGAAATTATCTTTAAAATGATATATTTTTCATTTCTATTTGATTTTTTATGAATTAGTTATGATTTTTCAAAGTTTTTGCGTATTTCATATTTTTTATTAGTTTTCTTATTTAATTTTTATTTTATTTTCATTGTATTATATAAAATATTGTGAAATATACCATAGCTAATTTTTATTAATTTTTTAAAGTGTTTTTATATTTTTTATGATTTTTAAAGTTTTTTTATATTTTTTATGGGTTTTAGTGATTTATTAAAAATAGAAAATATATTTTTTAAAATATTGAATATACTTTATATATTATACTATATGGTATCTCTACCTATTTTTTGTTTGATTTTTTATATTTTGTATTTTATTTTATTGTATAAATGGTATGTATAGTAATACATACTGTAGTTAGGGGTATAAATGTGATTCTCTGAAAATGTAAGGGCACGCGTTAAATAATGCAGAAGCCACGGGCAAGTGCGCAAAATGTCCAATTCAGCACATGCCTATGAACGTGGTTCAGGTCGTGGCCGATTTGCTTGCAAATCTCAGAACCTCCAGGGACTTTAATGCAAAAATCACCAGGAAGTGTGTAGATCACGTGATGGTCACCTGGATGGACTTGTTCTTCAATATACAAACTTTTGAGGGGAAAACCTGTAAAAACACCAAAGGTCACGTGCTAATGCACATGCAATCTGCTGTGAAGGTCCTTTTTGTGAAAAGTAATAGTTCGGGAAGTGTCTTGTAAAATTCCTAGATCCTCACATGCCTTGCAATGAGGAGACAAAGCGGTGGGGCGGTTCAGCTGCTTGGGGCCAGATGTGTGGCACAATCATAGCCGTTCGATCCGATCTGATCAAATGGTTCTTGTAAAACACGAATTTGATTGATGTTCTTCCCCAAATCTACCGCTACAGGCGCTGTTGCTCTGAGAACGACGGTTTAGTGATGCTCTGTACAACAGTAGATGATCTTCAGGTGACAGATCTCGATCAGAGGGTGGATGATGAAGCTCCTCCATGCGGTGGTTGTGGAGAGAGAGAGCACTACGAGCATCCTGCTTAGGCAGCGGTGTGGTTGAGTTGGTGGTTGTGCGGCTGGTCGTGGAATGGAGATGCTCGGTGATGAAGCTCGCGGTAGAAGATGATGGTCGTATGATGTTGTTGACGCTCGATGAAGAAGGCGGCAGCGAGGCGATCCTGAAGGGCGGTTGCTGGTGTGGGTGAAGTGGACAACGAGCATTGCTGCACGTGGAGCTCGTCGAGAGTGAAGGTGGAGATCGTGTGAAGGGTAAAGGTCGAGGGTGGTCCGCTTGTGTTGATCGGAGATAGAACAAAAAGGGAACTGGATCGAATGAGATGGATCTAGCGGAGGAGAAGTAAATGTGGGGAGGCGGAATGGATCGGGTGATTTGATGATGGTCGGAAGGATTTGGTGTCAAATTGAAGAAATGGATGAGTAGTAGAATGGAGGAGGAACATGAGAAGAAGCAGAGAGAGATTGAGAACATAATACATGAGGACGAGGAGATTGAGCTATAGAAATCTGACCTAGAACGGATGAAGTAATTGAAGTAGTCACCGATGATCTGGAGCATAGACTCCAGAGGTCCTTTCCTCAACTGCGACGACGATCGGAGGCTTCTAGCACAAGGAGCAGTACTCCACATCGGCAAAGATCTCGCCTCGAATCTCCTCCTTACTCGACAGACGAAGGGGCACGCTGTCACTGACTTCCCTCTCTACCCGGAGCTCTGGCTTGAAGGACTCGAAAATGGTGGATGCTCCATTTGGACGGGGGTTTAGGCCTTTTTTAGAGGAGGATGGAGTGTGGTCACCGGTAGTGATGCAGGCACTGGAGTAGTTGGAGGAACAGTCGGCCAACGGTCGGTCATTGAGGTTGTTGGTGGAACGAAGGGGAAGAGGGAAGGCGATCGGGGAAGAAAGAGGCGTAGGAATAAGATAGGGGAAGAAAGAAGAGAGAGAAAAGGGAATAAAAAATTAAAATAATTAATTACTTAATTAGGTAATTAATGTAAATAATTAATATTTATATTAATAATTAAATTAAATAAATTAATTAAGATATGATTAAAATTATAATTAAATAGTTAATTAATTAAGTAATTAACTAATTAATTTAATAAAATAACTAAGTATAAAATTAAATAATTACATTAATTAATTAATATATTATTATTTACTTAAATTTAATAATAGGGTATTAATATATAATTATATGACATATATTAAATAATAATAAATTAAGGTACATTGTACAATATAGCAATACGGTCCTGAAACTCACATTTTTCATACTAACTCTGATTTTAGTGAAAATCAGTGTCATTTTGTAGATAATTAAATAATACGAATTTTAAGACTGGGTTTGCCCGATTCGGAGTCCGTATAATCGAGTTATGAGGCTTAGAAAATTTAGGTAGGGGCATCGTTGTTTCATTATTTATTGGTATTTTGAATTAAATTATATTTTATATTCATTTTTAGAAGAATTTTAGAAAAGAAATCAAGTTAATTGGGTTTACAGTTAATTAATTTTAAAAACGGGAAGTTTCTACATATGGTATAAATATGCAATGGGCCCAAATGCTAAAACTCACTCATTTTATTCTAATATATTTTCGATAATTTTAATAAATATTATTAAGCGTGTTTGGTCTGTTTGGAGTTTTCTATAAATAGTTATGAACCTCAGAAGCCGGCTTTTTCGATCCATGATAATTATTTATTTTTATGTTGAATTATTTTTTTGATATTTTTCTTTAAAATAATATATATTTTTATGAACAATTTTTATACAAGAAGACTTTTGATTTGAAATTATCTAAGTTATAAAAAAAATAGGTGAAATATTTACAATATGAAAATTGGATAAATTGTATTTTTGGTCTATATTTTCTATTATTTTTATAGGTTAGGATCCTTATCTCTCCCTACCTATTTATTTTGTCGATCTGGTCAATATTGACCTGGTCTCAGGGTTAGGATCAGAGTGTATATATTACATATCTACACCCTTCTTTTCTTTTATTTTCCTTTTTCTCTTTTTATTTTATTTTGGATAAAATAAGTGTTAAATATATACTATTCGTGTGGTTAAAATGTTAATTAGTGAGAATTAGTGAGTATTTACATGACTTTTATCAGGATTTTAGCTAAAATGAAAGAATAAAGGCGATGAGTCACGGATTTGTCAGTAATATATTAAATAAACCTTCTGCAAGCAGATACTATTATACACTCCATCGCATCAATGCCTATCCATCTAGACTTACTATGTTAAGACCATTCTAATCTTGCTTCTCTGACTATCTCCTACTTTATCCTCGATCAACATCCTTCTTCAGCATCACGCCTCTAGACCTTGTTGTCCAATTCTCCCGCTCTATCTTCCCCACTCTCTCCTTGGGTAGGTTGGAATTTGTGGTTTGAAGTGCTTAGGTATAGGAAAGGAGAATGAGACAACGACCACCTAGTATGCTTTCTATGATGACATGATTAATATACCAGTGTGCCAAGTAGGTGAGTATACGAGAAGGATGTTTATTTGGTTCCCATTATCCCAAGCAAGATAAGCTCTCTCTAACAACGTGTCTTCGATCTATATAGCTTTTTAGCTCTTTTGTTTCAGCTTGGGCAGGCTTTTTCCTAAAAAAACAAACCATAGCGCTCTTTCTTCCCCTACGATGTGGATGCTCCTCCTCATTCACTAATGTATCTTCTCTTCTTTTGTCTTGTGTATGTTTTTTTTCTAGATGCTTGTCCCTTCACTTTATTCTATTTACCATATGGTATTGTATTGGATGTCTTAAATTATTAATTTTAGCTCTTCTAATTTTGGAAAATTTTTGCTAATATGTTTTCAATCAACATTGAGAAAGTAGTATTGCAGATGATTCATTTGTGGTGGTAAAATTATAGTATTTCTATTGTCAATTTCATTTTCATACAAAAAGTCAGATTAATGACATGCTCAATAGAATAAAAAGCTTCTTTATATAATATGTACTCTCATAAATTCTGTAGAAAGGTTTGTAAAATAGAAAATAGATTAGCAGTTTTTTATGTTCTTTATATTTTATTTCAACTCAATTTAATTGGATGCTTCAAACTACTAATTTTAATTTTACAACTATAGTATTTTTTAACAAATAGATTTTTCATCCACCATGGCGCAATTAAGTCTGCAAATTACTAATTTTAAATGGTCTCATAGTAACATAATTGTTGTCAATTACGTTTCACTCCAAAAAGTCAGAGTGATGACACACTCTATCGGATGAGATACTTCATTGTACAATATGTATTACTTTTGTAAAATTTGTACCGTAGATTGTAAAATAAAAATGGATTGGTAATTTTTTACTTTCTCGGCCTACGTTATTTGGTAACTATGTAGGAAAGTTTGAAGAACTTTAAGTAAAATACATATTTTATTTGTAGTTTTTATAAACAGGAGATTAATATTTTATCATTTTAAGTAAGTATAACATTATACAACTACAAATTACAAATTATGTAATGAACTCATCAACTATATAAATATTAATAAATTATACGAAAAACATGATCCATTTTGTATTAGGATATTTATTTATGGTGACATTGTGATGGGTGTGGAATGATGGTGATGTTGATGATGAGGATTCCGAACTCCACCTCCACACATAGCCTACATGTGTCGATGATGAATCTCAGATTCATCACTCTAAATCTCATTAATTAAGCTCAAATCCCTCAAAATCATCAGCATTCATTTATTCTGCATAATTAGCATTCATGCATGTTTTCATAAGAATTGCATTTTATCCCTTATTTTTGCACAAATAAGAAGCCAAAAATCCAAACTAAAAATTGACCTGTAATAAGCCTAACTTCCCGGATTTTTAACTCGTTCATATTAACTCCGAGTAACCCAAAACTAACTCCACTGTGTACATATCACTAACAAGAATAAATGAAAAATAAAAAAATCACTAACCCAAATAAATGGATCAATAACCCAAAACCTAGTTTTAGGATTTCCGGAGTAAAAACCTCATATCTTCCCCATCTAGTAACCATTTTGATCCTACTCACTTATTAACTAATATGCATTCAATTACTTTCAAAACAAGACTAAGTTCACGTAATTCGGAGCTCATATGTGAAAGATGGGTTTTGGGCCTCTTTTGTGCATTTTATATTTTAGCGGTTTTTGAACTAATATTTTATGTATATAAATAACCTATTTTAGTTTATGTCTTTTTCATTTATCTTCATTGATGAAAGTTTTATTAAAATACACAAAAATCCAAATCCAAACATAGCTTGAATTCAAAGAAACAAATTGGGTCCGAATCTTCATTAACTACCTGTAGAAATTTGGTCTTTTTCGTGATTTATTTTATTTATTCTTTTTCTTAATTAATAAAAATCCAAAAAAACAGATTAATGTGTAAATATTTATCTTTGATTTTATCATTTTTTTCGGATTTTTATCTGTTTTAAAAATAACAAAAAATATAAAACCCAAAAATCAAGGTATTCTATGTACATGGGATACCCCAAAAATATCACTTTGTGCAATTTATCGATTTTGGTTTTGATATCTTCATGAAAATTGTAGATCTCATCGAGACGAGCAATTTTCGTGAAGAAACTTTTTCTATCCGAGTATGTTTACTATTTGTTTTGTATTTTATAAAGTATTTCTTTTTTTGAATTTTGTGGTGCTGACACGTGGTGGCTCTGGAGCCACCACGTGTCAGCCATTTTTGGGGTTTTTGTATATTTGTTTCTATAATATATATATAGACATACGTGCGTAGCACGTGCCTCCCAGGCATGTGCCACGCACATGCTCCCTCCACCTATCCCCAAAGGCCGGCATGTGCTGCCATCATGGCCGTCCGATCTCGGTCGATCGGTCAGCCACTGCTCATCATCCCCAACCTCCCAACTTTCCCAAAATCACGTTACGCACTTCCGATCTTCCTTCCATCTCCGTCGTGAATATCGCGGTCGAATCGCGCCAACCACATCTAGTCAACCCTCTGCCTCCCGCGATTTCGCCATCGAATCTCTCATCCAATCAATCTCTGATCTCAAACCCGCATCTCCGATCCTCCAATCAAATCCCCGTCGTCCCACGCCATCTCTGATTCCCCCGTGACCTCTCTGATTTCCTTATCCAACTGCAACCCCATGACCTATAAAGGCTCGCCGCCACCGTCGATCAGATTCATCCGTCGATTGCATAAGGAACAAGGTGGGCGACGAGGTGATAGATCGTCGCCTCCCTCTTCCTCGGCGAGGTCCGGTGGCTAGGCCCATCTTTGCAGCACCACCAGTCGTGCATGCCTTCGCTCCAGGTGCTATCCCCATCGAGCCTACATCCGTCGCACATCTTCGACCGCTTCGCCGCCATCGTCGTCAATTCCAACGACCATCACCACCAGCAGTGTCATCTCAATCAATAAACATCATCGATTGCTTCGTCATCGTCTTCTCTGACAACTACGACTTCATTAACGACAACTCCGACCTTCAACATAAACCAACCAACATCTCCACGCATCGAGGCCGGGCTTCATCTCCAATGCTGCCGCAGCAACCACCGTCTACGACTTCGTGGCCGGAGCTCAGCCCCGCACCAGAGCCCCGCCAAACACCATCATCCGCCATGAAGAACGCCTCCAGCGTTTGGGCACAGGCCTCGAGACCCCCCGCACGTGATCCGCACGTGTGTGGGGGGACGTCAGCACTACCGTCACCCAGGGTTACGTGTCACGCACGTACCCGTGGGCAAATTGCAAAGGGCCCCCAACGATCCTCCAATTTGCGTAGAGATCCAGTCCAAGGGTCAGGTGTCAGACACGTGACCACTTGGCAAAATTGCAAGGTACCCCCCAGCCGTTTCCATATTCGCCATCCAGCCCCCGCCGCCCAAGGGTCACGTGCTTAGCACGCGACCTCTGAGAATTTTGCAAAAGTCAATCCAGGTTATTGTTAATTACAGAAAAGTCCCCCTACTACTTTTTTTATAGTTATTCTATTTATTATATATTGCATAGAGACCCCTGTCTTACTTTTTTATTTTGAAATGCTACATTACTTATTCTATTTATAAATAATAGGTACTTTGTTCTACATTTAATTTTGTACATCTTGACATATTGTGGACATTTTTGTGATAGTTGGTTAACTAAAAATTATTTTTTGTACAAAATTGTATATTTTGCTCATCTTGTGCTCTGAAATTTGTCATTGATTAACCGTTGCTCTAAAAATTCCTGAAAAATCGTTGATTGTAGAATTAATTGTGTTTGATATTATGTCCAAAAAGATTTGTATTTACATGCATAGTTTGCCCTGTAAAAATCATTTTGCATAATTCGATATTTGATTTTTTTGAAATCCATTATCTAGTGTAGATCTTAGATAATTTTATCCCTTGAAAATAATTAGGTTTAATATTTATTAAAATTAAATATTGAAAGTCATTTTGTTTGCATTTAAAAATTCATAAAAAATTCATATTGCATCCATAAATTCCAAAAAATTTGCAGTGCATTCACTTCATCATATTTTGCATCGTGGCCAAGTTTCATATTTTTCGGATATCGTCTGAGCGTAATTTACATTTTAGTCCCTAAAATAGGCTGAATTTGCATTTTCCATCCTTTATTGCATTAAAAATTACAAAAAAAAGACCGCATCGAAAACCACGTACGAATTTTGATAGACATAATTCTAGGTTGTTCCTTTGCCTCCTTATGTTTGACCTTTGGACTTGTCCAAGTAAAATAAACATAAAATCTTGTGATTAAAAATTGAATAAATATTCGTGGTTATTTTCTTGACCAATTCTGATTGCCTCCTACAATGAAACGACACACAATTTATTTTTAAGCAAACGATAATTCATGATACACATTATTAAATAGCGTAATTTCGAACCCGTCAGATAACGCCATTGTCGGGGAGGCAAACGGCTCAGTTTTGTATTTTAAAAATTCTCGTTCTGTTTTCCGCATTTGAGTAGTCTGACCCTCGAATTGTTCACTGTTAATACCATTTTTTTCTTCTACATTTATTTTCATAATTTATTTTTCTTATTTCGTTTTTGATATATTTTTGAGTCAGTCTCTTACACCATCTCTCTTATTTTTCTTTCAAGGTACCCGATGTACATGGAGCGGTTTTTCAAGAACTGGCGCATCTTCACCGACTTCTGAAAATGCTGCAATTAATTTAAGATCGAGTCGAGTCTTGAGAGAGCGTAGAGTCTAGAATTTTAATTTCTGTAAATTTTTAATTTCTGTAATTAATTGCTCATTTATAGCAGTGTCCGTTTAGACTCTTGCGTGTTAAAGAAAGACCTTAAACTTTTATGTGGTGTCTCGTGGCATGTTTCACTCTCCGATGAGGGTGGGGCCCGACTTGAGTGGCAATTAGGATAGACATGCACATACAGCTCTTAGAGCATTTAAATTTTCATTGTACTCATAGGACCTAGGGCCACACTTCACTTTAATTGAGACACACATTAGATCATTCAATTTAGCCAAATTCAACTCAATTCTTTCCCGCTAATAGAACTTTCTGCTTGGTACGGTTTTTCATCAGCTTGCATCCATATAGACTAAATTTTCAATTCTTGTATTGAATCCCAAATGGAGATTGTGAGGATTCACTATAAGTCTTCTAACTGAGCATACATCATAGTTTTCATGTGCATCGGCTTTTCCCAAACTTCTCCCTCTCGTTTTGTCACATAATTCTAAAGGAAATTGGGACAAGACGGTAGACGTGCATTTGTGCTCATTTAAATTCTTCAGTGATCACCTAATTAAAATTGGGACTGCTAAATATAGTCGATCTTAATAACCCATAAAATCAAGAATTCTTGCGGGAGAGCAACCCCGACCTTGGATTGTTTTATTTTTCTGAGTGAGCAATAGACGAAACTTAAGGCTAGAGCTCAAACTCGGATTTTCATATTGACTACTGATTCTACCAAAAATGATTAGCTACTTCTCAATGACGATCTAACAGGTAGCTGGTAAACGGTCTGGATTTCCTTAGCAGAGTGGGTGGTTTAGAGGACACTGCGTAAGGCTCCATCCTCAAGTAACACAGCTAGACGTTCTACGGTCCGTACTTACACCCATACTGGCTGAAAGTAGGTGCAACTAGTCGTAAGAATTCGAGCCAGTCATTATGAAAGTTTCTGGCACCTAACAGGCCGCTAAATTCTTTCCAAGATTGTCTTATCACCAATTAAAATTGAAAAGATAATAGCCAAACTCTTATGGCTTCAATGTGTGAGTTAGTGAACCCAGGGTTTGATTTGTGTTTGCATTGGTGTGCGTGAACTGATATCAAAGATCAAAAGCCACACATTTGATAAATTTTCTTTTAACTATCCGATGCAATCATCTCTCCCCTTTCTTGATTTAAACCTCATCATGGAACTTTTGTCCAAAAACTCTCTGCAACTATATCATGAAAATCATTGCAAACCCAAACCATCATTCTTTTCGGCTCTTTTAAAAATGGCCGAAAATTTATCTAAAAATCCATCAGAGCTATACTATGAAAATGAATTTGTCTCGGTTAGGCTCAAATCAACTAAATCCTCTTTTTTCAATAATCCTCCAACATTTGCGGGAGACTTTCACTCGCGGATGAATTCAACCCCCTCATTGAGTTTCTACTCGAATTATCCGACCGCACATGACTATCTACCATCTTGGACTAAACCATCTTATTCTTGGTTTCTCGCTAATGAACCATTTCAAGATCAAAATACCTTTGAGTCTCATGACTGGCTGAGAAACCAAACCCAGATGGAAAGACCTACACTTAATGATCATCAGCATTGGATTGACCATGACAAACCCCTCTTCAGACATGATACTCATACAAAGAACTGGACTGACCACATAGAAACACATAAACTCTGTATGTTGACTCCACAATATCAAGGTCCGACCAATCGTGATTAAAAAATTGAACTCTACTCAGACCAACTCCACATGCCTGGATCATATGAGCAGCCTCCTTCCATATTTTTTAGGAGAATTTTTCAGAAAATAATGATCATATAATGGATATTTCAAGAAACTCTCCTTTCAGCACATACAAGAAAATGGAAGACGAAATTATTGAATCTCAAAAACACACACCGATTGCTCTCATGATTGATCACGAGCAGAATTTTAAGGATAATATTTCGAGGATAAATAAAAGGTTCAAATTAATGGAGGATAGATTTCAAAAATTTATCGAGCGAATAATTTCACTCTATGGGAGATCAGACATAAAAATGAATGAGGAAATGATTGGAACTCATTTTGATAATTTTGAGGATGTTCAAAAACCTAGGGATGACTCTGATAGCGGCACTTCTGCTTATTATTCCCCTAGTCATGACTATGCCTCTGACTCCTACTCTGAACATCAGAACCCCTGCTCATCTACGGAAGACACTACATCACCACAACACATAGAAAATACCCAAAAAATAGAATATTCGAAAACCACAAAAAAATTGAAAATCCCGAAAAATACATAAAAATTGAGACTGAAGAAGATCTGAAGAATTTGGATCCTGCTTTACGGGAAGCAATGAAAAAAAGATTGATTTTTGAACTTCCCTTTATACAGGCCATTAAACACTTCCCCGACCTTAAAGGATTTGTAATGGATAAATTAATGATCAAATAGTCGGGCAGGATCAGAACAAAGACTGAAAGACATATCTTGTCAATGGCCTCCTCCTTGGTGTTGAGGAGAAAAATCAAAAGCCGCATAGTGAAGCGGTTGCCTAGATTTGACTGTGAAATCAAAGACACAGTTTTCACCCATGCTTGGATTGATGACAATTCGCCGATCAATATCCTCCCGACCTCTGTATTTCACGATCTCAAACTCGGACTGAACAAGAAGATACAAGAGATTGTTCAATTGGTGGACCGATCGATAAAGCGGCCGAGAGGAATCATTTATGTCATCATGACATTCCAAGGTGCTCCGCTCAAAGTAGAATTCACGATCATTGATATTGAGCATCAGGGATAATTCACACAGTCTCTAATTATTCTCGGAAAGCCATTCTTAGCATTGGCTAAGGCAATTATAGATTGTGAGACTCGAGAAATCAATTTCACAGCAGTTCGATCTGACCCAATCTTTGAGGAACAATGATTACCTGAGGCAACCCACAAAGTCCCCGACAGCCGTAACCATGAAGCGGTAGTAGAGCCCAACCCCGCTGCTACGCCTGAGATAGCGGTTGTTGATGAGACTATTGGTTTAGAGGATCTCTCCCCTGCTCCATTCCCAGATGTTCTCACCATGGAGAATCAAGTATATGAATCTTATGATCCGAAGAGATGCATGGGCACACCCTGGGTCAACCTATTCTGACTACATGGATCACATCAACTTGACACAGGAATGCTCCAATGTCAAATCAATTAAGAACGAACATGCAGAAACTCTCTCCAGTTTTTCAATTCCCGTGGATCTCAAAATAGACGAATGTTTCTTATATGATCCTGAGACATATGCATGGTCGCACCATGGAGCAATCTTCTATGAATACCTTGACCAAATCATCCCAAATCAAGAGTGCACTAGCATTAAGAAGACTAAGAACAAACACGCAGGCTGAACACCAACCAAGGAGAAGAATTCCAATGGTTATTCATTTGGATACTGACCGATACCTTCACAAAATAAGAAAAAGAAATCCACCTTTAACCTTTCAGAAGAGGAATCAACCGATGATCCCTCATCAGGTCCAGAAAAGGTAATCTACATGAGTGAAGTCTGTTCGGCAATTCTAAAACCATATCATCGCAAGGATCTAAAATTCGATTCTCGTTGAACAACTCTTGTTCCTAACTATTATTCATCTAAAGTTGATGCTCCTACCTCATCAAGTACACTGGAGTTATTTCTTATGAGCTGACTGAGACCGGTGCTTCCGAGTATTCATCCGAGGACAAACCGCTTGATTCCAAGAAGGAACGAATTCTGAGGAAACATTTGAAGAAAAAAAAGACAAGAATATCCGGAGTGTGCCCACTTTCAAATACTATTCCTCTAAGGATAACTCTGATGATGGATACCTTTCATCTGACTCATACGCTTCATCTGATATCCAACATGATTTTTCTGAGGATGACACTGATAATAGTTGGGAATCATACGCTTCATCTCCTTCTCGTCATTACCATTTCCCACCGCAGGCTCACAAAATGATCGGCCGAAAACTGCCTTAATCATCGGCTACCCACCCTACCTCCTGACCACATCGGTCTCCTTGTACAGCTTCTTCCTCTACTTAAGCCAAGGCCTAAGTATAAGGCGGGATCGATGCCATCTATATATACCATTTCCCCCATCACACTCCTATTTCTCGATCGCTTCACTTCCACCCTTCTTCTATACTTAGGCTGACCAGAGCCTAAGTATAGGGGGAACCGACGCTAATCTGTATATACTCTCTTCATCCACATATCCCGACCGCTTCATTTTTTCCGCTGCTCTTCTATACTTAAACTGTTCACAATCTAAGTATAGGGGGAAGACCTGTATATCTTGTTCTTTTTATTTTCCTTTTTCGCTCTCTTACGCTTAGCCCGAGCTGTATCTTTTTTACGCTTCTTGTGCTCTGAAGACACATCACTCGCTAAGTATAGGGGGGTCTGTATATATACTTTGTATATATTTTACCCATATCTCGTACTTTCGTGTAAGTCTATATGTATTTACGGGGTGAGTAATTAATTTAAAAAAACAAGAAAAAAAGAAATAGTGTTTTGATACTAACTGTGTCCAACCCAAAATTTTTGAAAAAAATAGCTTCTTATTCATTTTTACATCAAAAAAATTCCTTGCATGAAAAATCAAAAAAAAATTATGTCTGCATTTTAGACACCTGCACTTCATCCAACATCGCATTCATTTGCATATGTGAAATGTCTTTTGGTTCGAATTGAGTTGTGAGCAGAAACCAAGAGTGGTCTGGACTTGACCTTAATCCTCCTAATTTTCAGAGGAACTTCACCGAGAAATAGGATTTTAGAAGCTTCAGGTCTTTGACTTAATTCTTTGAGTTCCACATAAAAATGTGCAGCGTTTAACTCTTAGTGTCTAACCTGGTCTCTTCATTCTGGGTACGACTCTGGAATAGGAATTAATTTATACTCTCGCACTATGCACTTAGCTCAACTCAGACGGGATGTTGGAAGACTGTGTGAGTTTCTTTTCTGGTAGCGTGGAAATCTAAAGACCGGAGTACGGGTTGAAATAAAGCTTCGGAAAAGGGATGGACGGCTAGGCACATTTTTTTCTAAGACCCCAAAAAATGTACAGAAACAAAAAGATTCTATGTCCATAGGGGCACAACAAGATCCAAGCAGAACCACCAAAAATTCCAAATACAAAGAAGCCATTACCAAATAAATATCTGACCAAAAAGGTCTAAGTTTCAAGAAAACTTGCAGATCTTGGTGGAGACTCGGCTACACTGGCCAGCTTCACAAGGAGAGGTGACTACACTGGCCACCCTCCAGTTCTTTTCTTCTTCTTCTTCTTCTTCTAACTTCTTCCCCAATTCGATTGTGAACACGGCGCGACAAACCTTAGAAGGAAATACCTGACTCCCTGAGGACGAGTTACTGGAGAGGAGATGAGCATGGTATTCTGGCATTCTGGATGGGAAGAGCTAAAACCTTTCACACACATGAGTCGATTGTTCAATGTTTATAGGGTATGCTTTGGGAAGATGATTGATCTAAGATGACTTCTGAGCCGAAACTGTGACAATGATGTGTAGAACTTGAAGGCTGTTGATTTTAAAATTCTAAACCTCACAGAAGTTCCGCCAAACTAATAATCCAAAGGTCGAGTCTAGTTTCATCGTCACCTTCAGCTCATGGTCTTGGTATGAAACCCAATCTCATTTCTTCTCATGGCATTTCTTTTTGATGCTCAGGGACGAGCATAGCTTAAGTATAGGGGGATGATGAATCTTAGATTCATCACTCTAAATCTCATTAATTAAGCTCAAATCCCTCAAAATCATCAGCATTTCTTCATTTATTTTTCATAATTAGCATTCATGCATGTTTTCATAAGAATTGCATTTTATCCCTTATTTTTGCAAAAATAAGAAGCCAAAACTCCAAACTAAAAATTGACCTGTAAATAACCTAATTTCTTGGATTTTTAACTCATTCATGCTAATTCCGAATGACCCAAAACCACTCCACTGTGTACATATCACTAACAAGAATAAATGAAAAATACCAAAAAATCACTAACCCAAATAAGTGGACCAAAAACCCAAAACATAGTTTCAGGATTCCCGGACTAACAACCTCATATATTCCCCATCAAGTATCCGTTTTGATCCTACTCACTTTTGAACTAATGTGCATTCAATTACCTTCAAAACAAGACCAAGTTCAAGTAATTCGGAGCTCATATGTGAAAGATGGGTTTTGGGTCTCTTTTGTACATTTTGTATTTTAGCGGTTTTTGACCTAGTATTTTATGTACATAAATAACCTAATTTAGTTTATGTCTTTTTCATTTGTCTTCTTTGATGAATGTTTTATTAAAATGCGTAAAAATCCAAATCCAAACTGAGCATGAAATCAAAGAAACAAATTGGGTCCGAATCTTCACTAACTACCTATACAAATTTGGTCTTTTTTGTATTTTATTTTATTTCTTATTTTTCTTAATTAATAAAAATTCAAAAAAATAGATTAATGAGTAAATAAGTTATCTTTGATTTTATCTTATTTTTTCCGGATTTTTATCTATTTTAAAAACGACAAAAAAATAAAACCCAAAAATCAAGGTATTCTATGTACATGGGATACCCCAAAAATATTACTTTATGCAATTGATCGATTTTAGTTTTGATATCTTCATGAAAGTTGTAGACCTCATCGAGATGAGCAATTTTCTTTAAGAAACATTTTCGATCCGAGTAAGTTTACTATTTCTTTTGTATTTTACAAAGTATTTATTACTCTGAATTTTGTGGTGCTGACACGTGGCAGCTCCTAGAGCCGCCACGTGTCAGCTGTTTTTGGGGTTTTTGTATATTCATTTATATATATATATATATACGCACGTGCATAGACATGCCTCCCAGGCACGTGCCACGCACGTGCTCTCTCCACCTCTCCCCAAAGGCCGCCACGTGCCGCCATCGTGGCCGTCCGATCTCGGCCGATCGGACGGCCACTACTCATGATCCCCAACCTCCCAACTTTCCCAAAATCGCGTTACACACCGCCAATCTTCCTTCCATCTCCGTCGCAAATATCGCGGTCGAATCCCGCCAGCCACATCTTGTCAACCCTCCGCCGCTCGCGATTTCACCATCGAATCTCTCATCAAATCAATCTCTAATCTCAAACCTGCATCTTCGATCCTCCAATCAAATCCCCGTCGTCCCATGCCATCTCCGATTCCCCCGTGACCTCCGTGACTTCCTTCTCTAGCTGCGACCCCCTACCCTATAAAGCCTCGCTGCCACACCCGATCAGATTCATCCGTCGATTGCACAAGGAATGGGGTGGGTGACGAGGTGACAGGTCATCGCCTCCCTCTTCCTCGATGAGGTCTGGTGGCTAGGCCCACCGTTGCAGTGCCACCAGCCGTGCCTGCCTTTGCTCCAGGTGTTATCTCTATCGAGCCTACTTCAGCTGCACATCTTCGACCGCTTCGCCGCCATCGTCGTCAACTCCAACGACCATCACCACTAGCAGCGTCGTCTCCGATCAACAAACAACATCGACTGCTTCGTCATCCTCTTCTCCGACAACTACAACTTCATCGACGACAACTCCGACCTTCAACATCAACCAACCGACATCTCCACGCATCGAGGCCGAGCTTCATCTCCAACACCGCCGCAACAACCACCGCTACGACTTCACGGCCGGAGCTCAACCCCGCACCAGAGCCCCGCCGAACACCATCCTCTACCGTGAAGAACATCTCCAGCGGCCGGGCACAGGGCCCGAGACCCCCCGCACGTGATCCGCATGTGCGTGGGGGGACGTCAGCACTACAGTCATACATGGGTCACGTGTCACGCACGTGCCCGTGGATAAATTGCAAAGGGCCCCCCCGGCGATCCTCCAATTTGCGTAGAGATCTAGTCCAAGGGTTACTTTCCTTGCACGTGACCACTTGGCAAAATTGCAAGGCGCCCCCCGATCGTTTCCATATTCGACATCCAGCCCCCGCCGACCAAGGGTCACGTGCTTAGCACGTGACCTCTTGGAATTTTGCAGAAGTCACCCCAGGTTATTGTTAATTACAGAAATGTCCCCCTACTGCTTTTTTATAGTTATTCTATTATTATATATTGCAGAGAGACCCATGTCTTCTTTTTTATTTTGAACTGCTACATTACTTATTTTATTTTTCAAAAAATAGGCACTTTGTTCTACTTTTAATTTTCTACATCTTGACATATTGTGGATATTTTTGTGATCATTGGTTAATTAATAATTAATTTTTTTTGTAAAATTGCATATTTTACCCATCTTATGCTCTGAAATTTGTCATTGATTAACCGTTGCTCTAAAAATTCCTGAAAAATCATTGCTTGCAGAATGAATTGTGTTTAACATTGTGCCCAAAAGAATTGCATTTGCATGCATAGTTTTCCTTATAAAAATCATTTTGCATAATTCGATATTTGATTTAATAGGTATTAAATCTCACATTTTCAAGGTTTAGGATTTTTGTGAGATCCATTACCTAGTGATAGATCTTAGATAATTTTATCCATTGAAAATAATTAGATTTAATATTTATTATAATTAAATATTGAAATTCATTTTGTTTGCATTTAAAAATTCATAAAAAATTCATATTGCATCCAAAAATTCTGAAAATTTTACATTGCATTCATTTCATAATATTTTGCATCGTGGCCAAGTTTCATATTTTTTGGACATCGGTTGAGGGTAATTTACATTTTAGTCCCTAAAATAGGTCGAATTTGCATTTTGCATCCTTTATTACATTAAAAATTACAAAAAAAAGACCGCCTCGATAATCGCGCATGAATTTTGATAGAAATAATTCTAGGTTGTTCCTTTTCCTCCTTGTGTTCGACCTTGGGACTTGTCCAAGTAAAATAAACATAAAACCACATGATTTAAAATTGAATAAATATTTGTGGTTATTTTCTTGATCGATTCCGATTGCCACCTACAACGAAACAACATACAATTTATTTTTAAGCGAACGATAATTCACGACACACATTATTAAATAGCGTAATTTCAGACCCGTTAGTCGTCCATCACCTTCATGGTGCAATATTGGACTAGTGGCCTTCACACAGTCTTTACGATGTAGCCCTCAGTCAGCCACTTCCCCCGTCGAGTTGAAAACGGTGTTGGGTCAATAGTGGTGCTGCTCAAACTATTATTGCTGCTACATCAGCTGAGATTGCAGTCAATGCAGAAAAAAGAGCGTAGGTGGGGTAAAGCTTCTACTGCAGAAACCGCTTATTCCACAGCATTAGAGCCTAGTCGACAACTGATGCCACGGCTCAGTGGTTGCTTACCTATTTTTATGTAATAAGCTGGGCATGTTAGCTCCAGTGTCGAGTCAGTTGATTGGAAGGTTTTTTTCAGGTACTATCTCGTAGAGCCGTACTCCCTACTAATATATAAAGCGTCGTGTGAGAGGCTAGTTACATCAGTTATCGGCAACTTTATGATCTCCTCGAAGCACTCGTAATCTGAGTCCAGGGATGAAACTAGACCCAGGGAAAGAACTAGCGAGTGAAAGGCCCTTATATGGGCTTAATAGGATAGTGAAAACCGGAGGAGATGTAGTGTACGACCCAGACTTAATGGCGAAGATGGCTATGTGCAAAGCGGCTTATCGGAATTGGCCAAAGTCAGGCGGGGATCTGCCATATACGTCACAGGGGCTAGGGGTGACTAATCCGGTCAGTCAAGAAAAAGGAGAACAAAAAAGGCGTAACATTTCTCCCAAGGCCCCCTATTTCTGTATAAAAGACCAGAAAGTGAACTTGCTAACTAGAAACTATAGAAAGAAAGCATTCGAAGTCTAGTTTTCTTTTAGGCTATGAGGTAGGGCTATCAGATAGGGGCCCTTCTGGCAGGGAAAGACGAAGTCAATTTCCATTGGGGACTTCTCTCTACCTCCTGCATCGCTGCTGACTGCCTAACTAAAGCTAGAAATCCTTCTTTGTCTTCATAGTGCAGAGCAAGCCGTAGAAGTGCAACAGCTAACAGGAACGAACGAACCTGTATTCATTTCTCTCTAGTACGTATGGTGCTGTAAGGTATGATATCAAGTCTCGGAAAGATGTATTGAGAGACAAAGCCCGCTTAAGAAGTCACGACACATGATGACAAAGAAGAAGTTCGAAAAAAGCACCTTGCCTTAAACATCAATCGTCGTTTATCATTATTTGAAGACTTTCCTGCTCGACCTCACTAGAGAATAGTCCACCTATGAGCCAGATCTGAGGTCTGATGGTCGAGGAATCTGATGTATGTCCCATAGAGTGCAGCGAATAGTAGGGGTGCCAGTGTTCACTCGTATATGCATTCCCCCTCCCCATCTTATATAGTCTACTTCAGATGCGGGCGGCAGTGATCAGAGAGGTGACCCGGTGTGCGCATCAGGTAGCATCTGGAATGAATTGCTTCTAGGGTTGAGGCCGCCTATGTCTCATCCGACAGGCCCTCAGACCCAGATACTCGTAAACATACGGTCAGATATATATACTAGATTGAACTTCGACCCGGCTTAGCCCTTATATATATATATATATATATATATATATTCTAAGGGCTAGTTCAGATCTAAAAGGCAAAGGCCAAGATCAGATCAGGAATGCTAGGGGAATAGACAGGTAGTCTCGCGATTATAGGAAGTTGGAGCCTAGAGTCGAAGAGAGGCTACTACGTCTCCTTCGACTAGCGTCTCAGCTACTACGTCCCCTGAGACATTTGTTGATCCTTTCTAGTTGGCTATTGATATTTATCCTTTCGCTTCCATTATCAACTGCTGATAATCACCCTCAACTGAGAGACTAGTGATAGGAGGTCATTCTTGGCTATGAAAGACTCCATTTTTCTTTTGATCCTCCATTATATCCATTTGTTAAAGAACGACGGTTGTTACAGGATGGAAGGCTGGAAACTAAGGCAATTGCAGAATACTCGTGGCTTCATTGTGATGGTAGTTTCTTCTGGTGCTTCGGCCTTATCCGACTCCACAACTATTATATCTTTGATTATCTTTCTGGAAGGTTTCTAATTCAAATAGTTCTGATTGCACCCTCAATGAGCGTGGGGAGGTCTCGTTGGTAGGTAAGGAAAATAAGTGGTAATGTAAGAGAGGGGAACTTGTGGAGGAAGATGAGGAGGGGCACATTGTACATCACTCATCATCGTGTCGTCCCCCAATGTGCATCTCTCACTACTAACATTGTGCATCTCTCGCTACCCGCACCCATTGTCATTGCCCTCCTCCTTCAAGATTGAATTCGATTTTTGAATCGAAAAAGAACATGGACATGACTTGGGGGTGTATGGTTATTACATTATATATTTAGAATGTACAAATGATCAAAATGAATATTCAAGAAATTAAATAATTAGTAATAATATGTCATTATTCTTAATAATATGAATAAAAATAAATGAATGAGATGGAAGGCTTTTCTAAACAAAGAAAACGTACACCCTAGAGCATACAACTTGCATGATCTCCCCTCTTTCCTTTTAATTTTTTTAAACGAGATCTAGAGAGATCACAATATATTATAATGGTGTCATTCAAATTCAGCTTGATTTGAGATTTTTAACCATGCATCAAGTCCGCCAAATTTTAGCGGCCTTAAAATTGTTGAAACTGATTGCTTCTAGATGAAGTTGTTAAGAATGTTTATTTTACATGAAATTTGAAACAAAAAAAATACCTATTTTTATATCCTCAAATAGTCATTAAAAAAGATAAAAAAATATAAAAATGGGTGGGAGCATGTTGATGTATACTCCAAAGGAGCATATTCTGTTAACCTTACACACGTAAACAGATAAACAGACACAAACAAACATATGCATATATGTACATATGTATTTATGTATATAGATATGTGAAATAACAATAATGCGAGAGAGTCATACAGTCTCACAAGGAGAGACTGCAGTCGTTGAGGTGACCGCTCAAGAAGATCGCTAAATTTAACTTTTAACCCAATAGATATAACAATGCAAATAGAAATGTGGAGTTAAATTTATTATAACTCTACAACAAGTGTGTAAGTATGTGTAGAGTATCAAACAAAGGTAGCAAAAGTGATAGATTGTGCAATGAATGCAAAAATTTGTACTTTCTCGTAACTTTTTATTTTTGTGGGTTTTAAATTTTTTAATTTTTTGGGATATTTGTTTTAATTTTTTGTTTATTTAAATTTTATAATTTTTAATTTCTTTAATATTTTCTTATTTTAGTTTCCTTTTCTTTTTAATGTATTATATATATAATTATATAAAGAGATATAATACAATATATGATTATATGATTATAAATATAACTAAAAATAACAAAAAATGGTGAATAAAATGTTTTTGTGTTTTTATATTTTTCTACCAATTTTGTGTTTTTTCATAAATTTTTGCTAATTTTTATGGATTTTTAAAGTCCGAAATATCCCAAATGGTACTAATTAAATACGCCAAATTATGTTGAGATTAAAAAAGACTAAATAGGTTCAAAAATTCTCAAAACTAATTGTAATATATGATAATATGTATAAATAAAAATATATAATAGAAATGAATATTTTTGGATTTCATTTATATTTTTTGTATTTTTATAAAGATTTTGGAGATTTTTAATTTTTTATCATTTTATTTTTCTATTTTAGTGATTTTTGGTCTAAATCTATAAAATACTATAATAGACAAAATAATTTTTTTTGGAATTTTTCAAAAGGTTTATAATTTTTTATTATTTTTAAGCCAAAAAAATTGTGTTATTTTGATTTTTAATAAATAAGAAAATGCTTGAAATGTAAAATAAAAATTATAGCTCGAAAGATTATGCTAGTAGGCACATTACTCCATTTTTCATAATTTCGAAGCATAAATGATATTTATAAAAAAATTGAAGACAAGCACAAAAATTACTGAACTAGTTAGGGCATATTTGTAATTAAAAATAAATGCAAGGGCGATCAACAAAATACCTAAATGTTTACAAATGACAATCAAAATTTAAATACTAACATACAAAAAAAAAACCCATGAGGGGTTATGTGCAAAATTCCCAACTCACGAGGGACGACACGTAAGCTGAGCTGGACTGGACCCAAATGCAATATATAAAAGATTAGGGGTTTTGTTGAAAATATTACACAAAATATTAAACATCTTAAATAATTTACATGACTAAATAAATGTATAACAAAAGTCAGGGGTTGGATGTGCAAATTACCCCGTAAGGTGCCTGATTAGACGATGAGCGGGTGCTCACTTATCCACATGTCAGCTCAGGATGGCACGATGATGGTTTGTAGTGGACGTCTGGGTTTAGATCCCCAGATGGGACCCAAATGCTGAAGCTATGCAGATCTGATGTCTCCTGCTTGATCTGGTAGCCGCTCCTGATCCGACGGCTCCAGAGGATGCTTGAAGCAACAGATGAACTAACACTTGACTAGTCTGATTCTGACGTAGCTTACTCCTCCGGACACCTATAGTACCGTCGAGGGTTACTTCTCGTTCTTGCTGCCATCCTAAAGCTCCCTGATGCTTCAAAATTATCCGGGCCCTATCGGAGGGGCTTGGATCTCTGATCTTCCTGGAGCTTTGATCTTCCTAGAGATCTTCCTTGGACATCAATTGAGGCTCAGATGCCCCCTTCCAGACCTGCAAAAGGGTTAATAAAAATGGCGGTGTACGGGCAAGCAGATTTTGGCATTTATTGGGCGGTTTGGGTGTGAAGTGAAGTGAGGTGGTGCATCTCTGACGAAGGGCTACAGAGGGAGATGGTTGGAAAAGGTTTGTGATGGTGAGGAATGATGGTCGGAGCTTTAGAGATCCAGCAAAGCTTAACTCCTACACTAGGCTAATCAAGCAATTAAATCACGAAGAAAAGTGCATAAACTGAAACCTAAGATTAAAGATTACATAAAAAGTGAATAAAAATACCTTAAGCAGGCCAGAGTACGCGAATTGAACCTCGACGGCGGTGGATGGCAGAGATGGGTGGGAACCACCTCAACACTCTTCATCCTCGCTTCAAAATACAGGGCGGGATAGTTGTCACCAAGATCAAGCCCATGGACGCAAATGAGGGAAAGAAAGCGGAGCGGAAGGGAACCAAAATGCGAGGAAGGAGGTGGAGTGGTTATGCAAAAGAAAAGAATGGTGGATGAAAATCAAGGTAGATGTGAATACTCATTCATCACTCTTTATTCTTTTATTTTAGCTATATCTTAGCAAATTACCATGTAGATAGTTGTAAATACAATAAGTTACCAATAGGCATGCTTTGTATAAATATCAATAATTAAGCATGTATTTGTGCAAAAATAAAAGAATAAAGAAATAAAGAAAAAGAAGGAAATATTTAGAATAAATATTGAGTGACCAAAACCCAAGAGAGGGTCCAATATGGGCCGGATTGCCAAATAAAATAAGTAGAGAGAGATAGGGTCATTCAACCTTATATATATTCCTTCTAGGTGTACATATTTTATTTTCACAAAAATAAAAATATAAATGTGTTTTTATCATCTTGTATATATTTCTAAAAATAAAACAAAAATTAGAAAAATAAAATTAGAATAAAAACAAATTAATTTCTCTCTCTCCATCTTGTACATACCATGTATATATGTATCTATCACTATTTATTTCACTCTTGTAAATAAATAATAAAAATAAAAAAATTATTTTATACTCTAAATTTTATGTTGTAAAAAATAAAATATAAAATTAGAGAATTTATACAAAAATAAGAAAATAAAAATATAAAATACATTGGTATTTTATACATGTATATAATATAATGTATATACCTTAATTTATTTTTCAAAAAAATAAATAAAAATAACTAAAAAATAGTTTGAAAATAAATAATCATATTTCATTTTATAACTATTTTAAAATAAAATCGTTTTGTATTTTTTATTTAATTTACAAATATTTTCTATTTCTCTTTTTTCTGATTGGTCCAGATGGGTTGTTGACCCCCGGTCAACCCCCCTTCCCGGATCAACCCGCGCCCGGATCCGGTTCTTCACCTAACTTCTCGAATTTTTCCTGAACGGATCCTGGTCTCCCTTGCCCCGAATCCACTGCCCGCCTCCTCCCCATGGATCAGCCACCCTCGCGGATCCCTAGTGAATGGCGGATCTACCTTGGTTTGTGTGCATGTGCCTGTTCAACCTGTCACCTGGAACTGCGTATAAATTCTTCCATTCGATTCCTAGCTCGTTAGCTCGCGCCGCAAGCCTTGCCTTTTGCCCTAGAGACCTTCCCTTAGGTGACAGCTACCGGAAGCACACTTTGGTGGTCAAAGAGAGTGCCTGCAGCTGTCGTTCAACGTACGTGGCCGGAGCGTCGTCGCGTTCGAGCCTCCCCACCTACCGCAGCGTGGTCGAGGCGAAGACCAACATCGTAACATCCTCCTGGAGCTCAGGATCGATCTTCGATCATCAGGTTAACCTTTCGTCGATCCTAGTTCCATTTATCTTTGAATCCTCATTTGTTCTCTGCCAGCTCTGACCCAGTGGTCGGAGCTCCATCGACCACTCATATCTGCTTAGATAGGATCCTCTGCTCGCCGTCATCTTCCTTCCGTAGCCTGATCATCCCGATCTTGGCTATCCGATCCAAGATTGGGCTAGGTTCCATCCCTCGCCTTCGCTGGGAACTCCCCTCGTAGTTCCTCGTCGCTTCCCTTCGTGTTTCATCCAATAACCCTTGCTGGAGCATTCCTCCGAGTAGTAGATTTCATTTGCAGGTCAGAACGTGCGCGATTACCCCCCAGCTCGCCTCTCATTCACCTCGCCGGAGCTATACCAGGTCGTACCCCCCTTCCCGGAGATCTGACCGGTGGATGCTCCATCCGCCACCGCCACCCGACACGGAGGGGCATCGCGAGTCGAGCCCCTCCTCCTGATCGTTCATCAGCCACTCGGAGCGCCACCAGTACTCCGACGAACTTTGCCAGGGGGCAGTTCATCCATGCACCTTCTCCACCGTCAGATCTTGCCTCTTCGCTAGACTGCATCTGGACCGTCCAGCACCTGCTTGTGTCAGGCCGTTAGATCTGATATCTAACGGCCACGTACTCCCCACGTTCGTGATCTTGTCAGAGCCGTTGGATGCATCAACCGTCAGCATCATCACCGTACGTCGCCAGCCCCTCACCGCCCGCCACCTGTCACCCACGTGACCCGTACGAGACAGCTGGGTAATTTGCACCTTCTTTCCTATAGTTTCTTTATGTTTTATTTAGTGTGTAAAATAAATTAGTACATTGTGGTCTTTTTGCACTTTGGCCCTTATTGTTTTTGCTATTTACACTTTGGTCCTTTCTGTCTAGTTGCACGTGCATCGTCACGTGTATTTTTGTTATATTTGCATGTATGTCCCCAAGACTTAGTGAGGTTCTGATTTGGTATTTTAGTTTTCATATTTGCACTTATGCCCCTGTGAAAGTTTAGTTTTCATATTGGCTATGAAAGACTCCATTTTTCTTTTGATCCTTCACTATATCCATTTGTTAAAGAACGACGGTTGTTACAGGATGAAAGGCTGGAAACTAAGGCAATTGCAGAATACTCGTGGCTTCGTTGTGATGGTAGTTTCTTCTGGTGCTTCGGCCTTATCCGACTCCACAACTATTATATCTTTGATTATCTTTCTAGAAGGTTTCTAATTCAAATAGTTCTGATTGCACCCTCAATGAGCGTGGGGAGGTCTCGTTGGTGGGTAAGGAAAATAAGTGGTAATGTAAGAGAGGGGAACTTGTGGAGGAAGATGAGGAGGGGCACATTGTACATCACTCATCATCGTGTCGTCCCCCAATGTGCATCTCTCACTACTAACATTGTGCATCTCTCGCTACCCGCACCCATTGTCATTGCCCTCCTCCTTCAAGATTGAATTCGATTTTTTAATCGAAAAAGAACATGGACATGACTTGGGGGTGTATGGTTATTACATTATATATTTAGAATGTGCAAATGATCAAAATGAATATTCAAGAAATTAAATAATTAGTAATAATATGTCATTATTCTTAATAATATGAATAAAAATAAATAAATGAGATGGATGGCTTTTCTAAACAAAGAAAACGTACACCCTAAAGCATACAACTTGCATGATCTCCCCTCTTTCCTTTTAATTTTTTTAAATGAGATCTAGAGAGATCACAATATATTATAATGGTGTCATTCAAATTCAGCTTGATTTGAGATTTTTAACCATGCATCAAGTCCGCCAAATTTTAGCGGCCTTAAAATTGTTGAAACTGATTGCCTCTAGATGAAGTTGTTAAGAATGTTTATTTTACATGAAATTTGAAACACAAAAAATACATATTTTTATATCCTCAAATAGTCATTAAAAAAGATAAAAAAAAATATAAAAATGGGTGGGAGCATGTTGATGTATACTCCAAAGGAGCATATTCTGTTAACCTTACACACGTAGACAGATAAACAGACACAAACAAACATATGCATATATGTACATATGTATTTATGTATATAGATATGTGAAATAACAATAATGCGAGAGAGTCATACAGTCTCACAAGGAGAGACTGCTGTCGTTGAGGTGACCGCTCAAGAAGATCGCTAAATTTAACTTTTAACCCAATAGATATAACAATGCAAATAGAAATGTGGAGTTAAATTTATTATAACTCTACAACAAGTGTTTAAGTATGTGTAGAGTATCAAACAAAGGTAGCAAAAGTGATAGATTGTGCAATGAATGCAAAAATTTGTACTTTCTCGTAACTTTTTATTTTTGTGGGTTTTAAATTTTTTTAATTTTTTGGGATATTTGTTTTAATTTTTTTGTTTATTTAAATTTTATAAGTTTTAATTTCTTTCATATTTTCTTATTTTAGTTTCCTTTTCTTTTTAATGTATTATATATATAATTATATAAAGAGATATAATACAATATATGATTATATGATTATAAATATAACTAAAAATAACAAAAAAATGGTGAATAAAATGTTTTTGTTTTTATATTTTTCTACCAATTTTGTGTTTTTTCATAAATTTTTGCTAATTTTTATGGATTTTTAAAGTCCGAAATATCCCAAATGGGTACTAATTAAATACGCCAAATTATGTGAGATTAAAAAATACTAAATAGGTTCAAAAATTCTCAAAACTTATTGTAATATATGATAATATGTATAAATAAAAATATATAATAGAAATGAATATTTTTGGATTTCATTTATATTTTTTGTATTTTTTATAAATATTTTGGAGATTTTTAATTTTTTATCATTTTATTTTTCTATTTTAGTGATTTTTGGTCTAAATCTATAAAATACTATAATAGACAAAATATTTTTTTTTGGAATTTTTCAAAAGGTTTATAATTTTTTATTATTTTTTAAGGCAAAAAAATTGTGTTATTTTGATTCTTAATAAATAAGAAAATGCTTGAAATGTAAAATAAAAATTATAGCTCGAAAGATTATGCTAGTAGGCACATTACTCTATTTTTCATAATTTTGAAGCATGAATGATATTTAAAAAAAATTGAAGACAAGCACAAAAATTACTGAACTAGTTAGGGCATATTTGTAATTAAAAATAAATGCAAGGGCGATCAACAAAATACCTAAATGTTTACAAATAACAATCAAAAGTTAAATACTAACATACAAAACAAAAAACCCATGAGGGGTTATGTGCAAAATTCCCAGCTCACGAGGTACGACACGTAAGCTGAGCTGGACTGGACCCAAATGCAATATATAAAAGATTAGGGGTTTTGTTGAAAATGTTACACAAAATATTAAACATCTTAAATAATTTACATGACTAAATAAATGTATAACAAAATTCAGGGGTTGGATGTGCAAATTACCCCGTAAGGTGCCTGATTAGACGATGAGCGGGTGCTCACTTATCCACATGTCAGCTCAGGATGGCACGATGATGGTTTGTAGTGGACGTCTGGGTTTAGATCCCCAGATGGGACCCAAATGCTGAAGCTATGCAGATCTGATGTCTCCTGCTTGATCTGGTAGCCGCTCCTGATCCGACGGCTCCAGAGGATGCTTGAAGCAACAGATGAACTAACACTTGACTAGTCTGATTCCGACGTAGCTCACTCCTCCGGACACCTATAGTACCGTCGAGGGTTACTTCTCATTCTTGTTACCATCCTAAAGCTCCCTGATGCTTCAAAATTGTCCGGGCCCTATCGGAGGGGCTTGGATATCTGATCTTCCTAGAGCTTTGATCTTCCTAGAGATCTTCCCTGGACATCAATTGAGGCTCAGATGCCCCCTTCCAGACCTGCAAAAGGGTTAATAAAAATGGCGGTGTACGGGCAAGCAGATTTTGGCATTTATTGGGCGGTTTGGGTGTGAAGTGAAGTGAGGTGGTGCATCTCTGACGAAGGGCTACAGAGGGAGATGGTTGGAAAAGGTTTGTGATGGTGAGGAATGATGGTCGGAGCTTTAGAGCTCCAGCAAAGCTTAACTCCTACACTAGGCTAATCAAGCAATTAAATCACAAAGAAAAGTGCATAAACTGAAACCTAAGATTAAAGACTACATAAAAAGTGAATAAAAATACCTTAAGCAGGCCAGAGTACGCGAATTGAACCTCGACGGCGGTGGATGGCAGAGATGGGTGGGAACCACCTCAACACTCTTCTTCCTCGCTTCAAAATACAGGGCGAGATAGTTGTCACCAAGATCAAGCCCATGGACGCAAATGAGGGAAAGAAAGCGGAGCGGAAGGGAACCAAAATGCGAGGAAGGAGGTGGAGTGGTTATGCAAAAGAAAAGAATGGTGGATGAAAATCAAGGTAGATGTGAATACTCATTCATCACTCTTTATTCTTTTATTTTAGCTAATTATCTTAGCAAATTACCATGTAGATAGTTGTAAATACAATAAGTTACCAATAGGCATGCTTTGTATAAATATCAATAATTAAGCATGTATTTGTGCAAAAATAAAAGAATAAAGAAATAAAGAAAAAGAAGGAAATATTTAGAATAAATATTGAGTGACTAAAACCCAAGAGAGGGCCCAATATGGGCCTGATTGCCAAATAAAATAAGTAGAGAGAGATAGGGTCATTCAACCTTATATATATTCCTTCTAGGTGTACATATTTTATTTTCACAAAAATAAAAATATAAATGTGTTTTTATCATCTTGTATATATTTCTAAAAATAAAACAAAAATTAGAAAAATAAAATTAGAATAAAAACAAAATGATTTCTCTCTCTCCATCTTGTACATACCATGTATATATGTATTTATCACTATTTATTTCACTCTTGTAAATAAATAATAAAAATAAAAAAATTATTTTATACTCTAAATTTTATGTTGTAAAAAATAAAATATAAAATTAGAGAATTTATACAAAAATAAGAAAATAAAAAATATAAAATACATTGGTATTTTATACATGTATATAATATAATGTATATACCTTAATTTATTTTTCAAAAAAATAAATAAAAATAACTAAAAAATAGTTTGAAAATAAATAATCATATTTCATTTTATAACTATTTTAAAATAAAATCGTTTTCTATTTTTATTTAATTTACAAATATTTTCTATTTCTCTTTTTTCTGATTGGTCCAGATGGGTTGTTGACCCCCGGTCAACCCCCCTTCCCGGACTAACCCGCGCCCGGATCCGGTTCTTCACCTAACTTCTCGAATTTTTCCTGAACAGATCCTGGTCTCCATT
Source organism: Ottelia alismoides (assembly GCA_037367405.1). Classification (NCBI taxonomy): domain Eukaryota; kingdom Viridiplantae; phylum Streptophyta; class Magnoliopsida; order Alismatales; family Hydrocharitaceae; genus Ottelia; species Ottelia alismoides. Next base: position 708,567 of record JAZKJV010004093.1, read on the forward strand.
GCCCCGAATCCACTGCCCGCCTCCTCCCCATGGATCAGCCACCCTCGCGGATCCCTAGTGAATGGCGGATCTACCTTGGTTCGTGTGCATGTGCCTGTTCAGCCTGTCACCCGGAACTGCGTATAAATTCTTCCATTCGATTCCTAGCTCGTTAGCTCGCGCCGCAAGCCGTGCCTTTTGCCCTAGAGACCTTCCCTTAGGTGACAGCTACCGGAAGCACCCTTTGGTGGTCAAAGAGAGTGCCCGCAGCTGTCGCTCAACGTACGTGGCCGGAGCGTCGTCACGTTCGAGCCTCCCCACCTACCGCAACGTGGTCGAGGCGAAGACCAACATCGTAACATCCTCCTGGAGCTCAGGATCGATCTTCGATCATCAGGTTAACCTTTCGTCGATCCTAGTTCCATTTATCTTTGAATCCTTCATTTGTTCTCTGTCAGCTCTGACCCAGTGGTCGGAGCTCCATCGACCACTCATATCTGCTTAGATAGGATCCCCTGCTCGCCTTTATCTTCCTTCCGTAGCCTGATCATCCCGATCTTGGCTATCCGATGCAAGATTGGGCTATGTTCCATCCCTTGCCTTTGTTGGGAACTCCCCTCGTAGTTCCCTGTCGCTTCCCTTCGTGTTTCATCCAATAACCCTTGCTGGAGCATTCCTCCGAGTAGTAGATTTCGTTTGCAGGTCAGAACGTACGTGATTACCCCCCAGCTCGCCTCTCATTCACCTCGCCGGAGCTATACCAGGTCGTACCCCCCTTCCCGGAGATCTGACCGGCGGATGCTCCATCCACCACCGCCACCCGACACGGAGGGGCATCGCGAGTCGAGCCCCTCCTCCTGATCGTTCATCAGCCGCTCGGAGCGCCACCAGTACTCCGACGAACTTTTCCAGGGGGCAGTTCATCCATGCACCTTCTCCACCGTCAGATCTTGCCTCTTCGCTAGACTGCATCTGGACCGTCCAGCAACTGCTTGTGTCAGGCCGTTAGATCTGATATCTAACGGCCACGTACTCCCCACGTTTGTGATCTTGTCAGAGCCGTTGGATGCATCAACCGTCAGCATCATCACCGTACGTCGCCAGCCCCTCACCGCTCGCCACCTGTCACCCACGTGACCCGTACGAGACAGCTGGGTAATTTGCGCCTTCTTTCCTATAGTTTCTTTATGTTTTATTTAGTCTGTAAAATAAATTAGTACATTGTGGTCTTTTTGTACTTTGGCCCTTACTGTTTTTGCTATTTGCACTTTGGTCCTTTCTGTCTAGTTGCACGTGCATCGTCACGTGTATTTTTGTTATATTTGCATGTATGTCCCCAAGACTTATTGAGGTTCTGATTTGGTATTTTAGTTTTCATATTTGCACTTATGCCCCTGTGAAAGTTGAGTTTCGACATGTGTTGAATATTGTGTGAAAATTGCAAGTGGCCCCTCAAACTTTTAAAGTGTGTTACCAATTAGTCCCTGGAACTTCTTTTCCTTGCATATTAGTCCATGTGTGTTGTGAGTGTTTGATTGGTTGAATAAAATAGCAAATCTCACCTAAATTTCATGAAATTTGGATACGTGGCTCCTGCCACTATGTAAAAATTTCTGTGAATTTTTGGATTCATTTTGTTTTCATTTTCTTTTTTGAAAAATTCAAAAACCTTGAAATTTCTTCTGTCTAAATGAAAAAATCAACAAAAAATATTAAAACACCTCTAAAAATTCTTAAAAAATTGTTGTGTGCTTGTTTTGTTGTGTTTTTAATTCTTTCAATTTTTGTTTTTTTTGGATTTATAAAAATCCTAAAAATTGGAAAACCCTAAAAAACTTAGAAAAATCAGTAAAAATTTCTAAAAATTCAAAAAAATGCAAATCTTATTTCTTTTGTTAGCTTTTTATTTTTAGTTTATAATAAAGTTATTGCTAGAATTTTATAGGCTATTTAGATATTTTTAAATAGCCTTTAGATTCTGGCTGCACATTGTCTTTGATTTTTTCCTTTGTTTCATTTTCAGAAAATTCATTAAAAATCAGAAAAACTAAGATTAATATCAAAAAAACTTGCATATTTATAAAATCCAAAAATATTTGTATTTTAATTTTCTGACACATTTTTGTGTGTTTAATAAATATTTGTTTGTGCTTTTTTGCCTTCTTTTATTCTTTTTTCTTAATCACAAAAAATTTAAAAAACCTAAAAACCTCCAAAAATATTTTATTTCTTTTTATTTTGATTCCCAACTACTTCGTAGGTTTTGCCAATCTGTGCTCCTTGTGTTCGACCTTGGTAGCTATACCAGGTAAAATAAAATAGCGAGACCGCTATTTGTTTGACTTGTTTGATTTTCTTTATTGGTGGTCTTGATTTTTTCTTGATTGATTCCGGCCCGAGAGGTTGAGGTCACAATGATCATTGACACCTTCTTGCCTTAGTCGCTCAGGTTGCTCTTATCAGAATGGCGTCGTTGCTGGGGAGCACAGCTTAGTAGTCGGCTTTTTCACGGCTTTTGCGATTTTCTTTTTCTTTTATTTTCTTCTTTCTTTGTTTTCTTTTTATTTTTGTTTTTGTTTTGTTTGTTTTTATTTTTTTATTTTACTTGTCTTTGTTTTTGTTTTTATTTTTGCATTTATTTTTTCATTTTATTTTATTTTATTTCATTTTCATTATTATAATTATCTGCGTACTGACACTTTCTGTTTGATTTTCTTGCGAGGGCTTGACGATCGAGGGAGGCTTTCTTTGGGAAGCCGACACACCCGCGAGATTCTGAGGCAGCTCCTTTCTATATAGAGCCGCATGAGAGCACGAGAGAGGTGAGCAGGAGTGAGGGAGCTTAGCTTAGAGTAGTTTAGACTTAGCTTAGTTTCCTTTTCAGCACATTATTGTTGTAATAATACAAGGACAGACTCAGACTCTCAGAGACTTGGTGATTGATCGAGGTCTGTTTCGCCAGGCACCGATGTGCTTGGGGGACCTCATCGTGATTTTTCGCCGTCATTTGGTTTTTATCGGCTTTTTCTTTTTATTTGTTTCTCGAGGATTTAGCCTTAGCTTAGGAATTTATTGCCTTGTGACGTAATTAATTAGGGTCCAACCTTAATTATCTTGCCTGTTCCTATAGACCGAATAATTGGACCTTAATTAATTCACTAATAAAAAGCTAATCTGGTCACTCGAGGGGTCACGTGCCACTAGAGGCTGTATACAGCGATGGCAGGATCCGTTGTGGCGGGCATCGATCAGCATCAGAGACCGGACACCGACCCCTCTCGTTGACCCGTTAGCTACTGTGCTTCACGTGTAGAAATTCATGTTTAAGGTTGTTTTCCTCGCTGCATCATTCAGATTAGTTTACTTTCGGTCTTTAAATTTATGTGCGGATCATTTTGCATGTTAAGTATTGGAGACAAGGTGAGTATTTCTTAATCAGCATGCATCATTGAGTTTCATCACGCATCGCCTTTTTCGTCTTCTCCCCCCACTTTTTGACTTAATAAAAATAAGGAGAACCGAAAAATTCATTAGCCGTTGCTTGTTTTTGAAAAAGACCTAAAAATCAAAACCATAAAATTGGGACTATTTAAGCAAACTTGACCTAAAAATCACTTCACCAAAAAATTGTATTGGGAGAGCAATCCCCTCATTGTATGGTTTGGATGGGCGAGAGAGTAACACGCACACTAGGCAAGAGCCATATCCGACCCTTCTTCAGACTACTGGTTTTAAGCTAGTCGTTCTCCAGTGAGGATCGCGCCGATCTCTGGTAAAGCGGGCCGTGATATCCTTAATAGAGCTAGCCGATCGTGTAGCCGGTAAACGGTCCGCAGCTTGTACTGGTTAGGAAAGATCTAGCTTGGGATCGGGACAGTCTCTTGGGGGCGTTGGATTCCCAACAGCTTGCTTAATTGCTCTGATAGACTGTCTTATCACCTAAATAAAAACGACGAGATAAAAGACCGAACCTTTATGGTCATCAGCTCTGCGTGCGCAGGTGAATTGAGGATATTGCTTGACTGATCTTGCTTGCTATTCAGATCTCATCCTCCTTGCTCGCCAGATCGAGATGATGGGTCGGAGGTCCCTTAGGTAGCCTCTGGCTGCACCGCTTTCGAGCACTCCAGCCCAATCATCTAGGTTGGATTGCGAGAGCCGAGACCCGCTCTCCGAGCCCATTTCGATTCCGCCCTGTTCCCCCCTCGACCACCCTTCTACTACCAGTCCTGAGGTGCCAGTGCCCGATCAGAGAGAGCAGTAGCCAGTTGATTTATCGACACTTGAGTTTGGGTCTTTTGCCTTTGTAGAGACCATGGCCAGCAATGAGGACCACACCGAGGGCCCCAGAGCAGAGTAGACATATGTGCTAGATCAGGGTGCGATCAACAACACCCTGTTAGCCTCCCTTGAGATGATGTAGATACAAAATCGAGATCAGGGAGATTTCATGGTTCATATGCGTCAGGAGATGGAGAAGATGCGAGCGGACAAAGAGCAGCAGACCTGGGGGAGGGGATGGACCCGATGATCGACAGCCTGAGGATCAGCCAGCTCAGCCAGCAGCAGCGCACCCGATGAGAGAGTTGCACAACCCTGGTGCAACTCTGACCCACAGATGGATTGTTCTGTCGGCCATTGCGGGAGACTTCAAGTTCCCGCCTCAGACTATTCAACTCCTTCCTCGCTTCCACGGACTCGCCACAGAGGAGCTGCACCTTCATCTCTAGGAGTTCGAGATGATCTGCAGTACTGTCCACGATCGCCAGGTGGACGAGGACACCATTCAGATGATGGCATTTCCCTTCTCCCTTGTCGACAGAGCAACCAACTGGTTGAAACACTTAGGGAGATTCGTGACTACATGGGAACAGCTCGGAAGTGAGTATCTCAACAAGTATTATTCCACTCGGATGGACCAATGCAGCTAGGGCCCTAATCAAAAATTTCTCCATGCTCCCCAATGAGCAGTTTCACGAGGCATGGGATTGCTTCAGGGAGCTCACAGACCGGTGCCCCCATCATGACCATTCGAAGCCCAACCTTGTTCAGAGCTTTTTCAGCGGGCTTACACCGGAGCTGCAGGGGTTAGTGAATGCATCTTGTCGAGGCTCGTACTTCGCCAAGGATGAGGATCAGGTCTGGGCCATTTACGAGGAGATGGTCGAGAACTACACAGTGATGTTCAGACCCGGTTATAGACACAGGGGAAGCCCCAGCCACAGGCTGTGTCCTATCAGAGGATGGTACGGGTCGATGTCGATCTTCCTACTTCGTCACGGCAACAACACAGGAAGAGTTGACAGCCGCTGACATGGGTATCATCAACGAGAAGCTAGACCGGATCGAGTTGATCGAGAAGAAGCAGTGCCAGGCATGTCACAGATAGATCAGGTGGCACAGATGCTGAGTGATCTGAAGATCCAGGTCATGTGTCTCCATGAGGCATAAACGACTTCTCAGCCTTGCTCAGGTCATGGGCAGACCCAGGCAGCAGCAGCAGCAGCTTGACCCATCCTTCCGCCCACTATCGACAGGTCCATCATATCCAGGCAGAGTCGTATTAGCAGCCACAGCAGCAGTACGTCCAGTCGCCACCATCTCAGGACGACCAAATGGTGGTGTATCAGCCTGACCAGCCCCTAGTAGTACTCCCCCACCCACCTACGAGCAGGAGCCGTTGATGGATATCAACGGGATATGGTATGACCGACACCAGCCTAGGATCCGACGAGGACCATCCCGGATTCCGTTGGAAGACTGGAGGTACCAATTCCCAACAACAGCCTCCAGTTCAGGGTGGCCAGTACAGCCAGCAGCGAGAGCAGCCCCAGTTCCCATACCAGCAGCAGCAACCACATCCCCATTCTTACTAGCAGCATGGTTCTCGTCCCTATCAGCACGGACAGTCTTGGAGGCAGCAGCAGCCGCCTCAACAGTATCAATCTCAACCCCCTTATCTCTCTCACCAGCAGCAGCCTCACTACCAGAGAGGCCACCCGTCAGGTTCTCATGGGCCCGCCTATGAGAACCCAGCCTTAGACGACTTAGCCCGCCTCATCTCCGAGCAGTAGGCCACTTTCTGATGAGAGATGGACGAGTTTCGACAGGAGATGAGATAGATTGTGAAGGGGAAGGCCGCCATTCCTACCCAAATCGAGCCTAATCCAAACAACCTCAAGAGGAAGTCTGAGCAGGTAGAGTTCACAGAGGTTACCACTCCCTAGTGATTCTCTTGGTGATATTTCTACGTACATGTTTGATGTTGACTTTGTACACTTAGGAGCGGTAGGATGCCAGCAGGCGGTGCCTCGTCTGAGCGACGACCCCACGCAGCTTCAGGAGTGCTAGACGAGGAGGAGAGCGGTGCTGATGCTGCTCATGATCATGATGATGACGGTGGTGCTGACGCCACCAAGGACGTTGATCCAGATGACGGTACTGAGGCCGTCACTTCGTCAGATGGAGGAGGTGGTGCTGATGCCACCATTTTTGCAGAGCTAGAGCGCGGTACTGATGTCACTATTCTAGATGCAGAGGATGGTGCTAAGGCCACCATTTGCAGTTCTTCTCATATTGCTTTTCATTTAGTTGATGTATCTCAGGACGATTATGGAATAAAGGAAACGGCTTATTATTTGTGAATCCTTCTGTGTTGATTGATGATGATTGTATGGATTCTACATTGCCAAAGTAGCATAGGCCCAATCCTAGTCCTTCATCTGAGAAGGACCCAGCAGTCCCCCTTTCCCCAAGCACTCCGCTTGGCTAAGGGGACCCAAAAAGATCAAAAAAAGTCCCACCAGCTAGAGTTTAGCCAGCAGATGATCGACAGATTTCACATACATCTGACTCTACAGGAGGCCTTGGAGCACATCCCTCTCTTCCAGAGATCTCCCAGAGACAGGACCACCATTTGGAGGAAGAGGAGGAACCACCAATCAGAGATCCATGTGTTCACTCGCGCCACTTGCTTCGCCATCCAGAACCGCCTGCTAGCCAAGAGGCTAGATGCAGGAGCCCCTTATGTCAGATGCCACATTCAGTGAGCAGAGGTAGTCAGGTCGCCGTACTCTATTAGACAGTCGGTTCTTCGATCAACCTACTTCCGGCAGCCCTACTCTACCGATTCGAGTTGGGCCCTCTACGACAGAGGAGGACAGTCCTTCAGTTTGCTATCGATCTGTCAAGGAGGCCAAAGGGATTGCTGAAGGACGTTGTGGTCACGATTCAGGGCCTGAAATTCCCCGTGGACTTCGTTGTGTTGGACATGGAGATCCCTGAGTCCGTGACAGATACCCCATCATTTTAGGACGTCCGTTCTTGGCCACAGCCAAGGCAGTATTCGATCATGATAGCGGGAAGGTATACATTCACATCGAGGGCGAGAGTATACAAATAGAGACGATCGGGGAGACTAGAGCCAGAGATTCAGCTTTCTCAGAGCCACCTTCAGATTCAGATCAGATTACAGAGGCAGAGCGAGACATCCACCACGACTGTAATTTTGTGATCACAAACGATGAGGCAGTTTAGGAATACCTAGTTTCACGAGTTATCCTCTCACCTTCAACGTCCTCTGATGCGAAGATGCTAGTAGAGGAGAGCTTGGAGAGCACATTCCTGGTCCAGGATGCATTTCAGGAAGTAGAGTCGGGTCCCATCGTGAGGCAGGTGATTCTTTTGATATTGATTCAGATCCCTCATAGTCAGACATAGATTGGGTAGAGTTTGATGATATGATTCCTTGCCTGACATCTACAGAGCTAGCGCTAGGGTGGAGACTGATTCCATGCATAGAAGAGACATACCAGCCGAGCAGTCTTCCCTAGATTTTGACTTTCAACGAGAGTTCTCATTCTCCCATGCAGATTTGGTCACGTTCACTCAGACATTTCAGAGGCCAGATCTGCCAGCACCCAGTTTTCCAGAGCTGAAGCCTTTTCATCATCGCTGAAGTATAGGTTCCTTGCGAGCGAGCATGAGATGTACATAGTCATTATCTCAGCGGATTTGACTGGAGAGGCAAGAATTCTGTCTGATGGGGGTTCTTGAAAAGAACTGCAAGGCGATAGGATGAAGCGTAGCCGATCTCCAGGGGATAAGTCCAGCCCTGTGCTCCCACCACATCTATCTCGGAGAGGACGCAGAGCCATCGCATGAGTTCCAGCGGCGGCTGAACCCGAACCATCGAGAGGTTGTCATGAAGGAGATCTCGAAATGGTGGAGCGTCGATTTTATCTACCCCATGTCCGACTCCAAATTGGTCAGTTCGTTACATGTGGTGCCCAAGAAGACGGGCATTACCACAGTTATTAGTGAGTCTGGAGAGGAGATCACTACCCGGGTACCCACTTCTTGGAGAGTCTGTGTGGACTACAGACGATTGAAACCAGGCCACCAAGAAGGACCATTTCCCGCTACTTTTTATTGATCAGATTATAGAGAGGCTAGAAGGGAAGAGTCACTACTTCTTTTTGGATGGGTACTCCAGATACAATCAGGTGGCCATTATGCCCGAAGACCAGGACAAGACTACATTCATCTGTCCTTTTGGGACATATGCTTTCAGACGGATGCCCTTTGGTCTACGTAACGCCCCGGCGACATTCCAAAGGTGCATGTTGTCCATCTTTTCGGACATGGTGGGTGAGTGCTTGGAGGTCTTCATGGATGACTTTTCAGTCTACAGCGACGCGTTTGATGCTTGTCTTGACTACCAAGACCACATCCTTCAGCGATGCATTGATGTACATCTTGTGCTTTCTTGGGAGAAGAGTCACATCATGGGTGACTCAAGGGACGGTGCTTGGCCATATCATCTCCAACAGGGGCATGGAGGTTGATCCGGCCAAGGTGGATATCATTAGGAAACTCAGTCCACCGTCCAACTTGCGACAGTTACGGTCTTTTCTGAAGCATGTCGGTTTCTACCGATGATTCATTCATGATATCAGAAGGATTGCCCGACCGTTGACTGACTTGCTGACGAAAGACATCGAGTACATTGTGGATGATAAGTGTCTAGCATCATTTGAGACTCTCAAGAGTCTTGTTGTTGAGGATCCTGTCCTCCAGACGCCTGATTGGTCTCTCCCATTCGAGATCATGACGGATGCCTCTGATTTTTCTGTAGGGGTTGTGCTGGGATAGAGGAGGGATGGAGTACCATTTGCCATACACTACGCTAGCCATACTTTGGATGTCGCTCAGCGGAACTACATCGTCACTGAGAAGGAGATGCTAGCCATAGTGTTCTCCCTAGATAAGTTCAGATCGTACATCATTGGATCTAAGGTGACCATTTACACATATCACACGGCCATCAGGTACCTCATGGTAAAGAAGGATGCCAAAGATAGATTGACCAGATGGATCCTTCTACTCCAGGAGTTTGACATAGAGATTGAGGATAAGCCTGGAGTCAAGAATGTGGTGGCGGATCATCTCTCCCGATTAGAGCATCTTGAGAATTCTGAGCTAAGTGAGCCGATTTCAAAGATCTTCCCAGATGAGGCGATCCTTGCTATTGCCTACCTCCTGTGGTACGCTGACATTGTGAACTATCTTGTTGCCAAGAAAGTTCCACAAGGTTGGCCTAGGCAGCGACTTGAGACCTTCCTCGCAAAGGCCAAGTTCTACCATTGGGGATCCCGTCCTTTATCATGAAGGAGGGGATAGCGTCTGGCGTCGGTGCATTCCTCAAGAGGAGCACCATAACGTCCACACATACTGCCACAAGCTAGAGGCAGGAGGACATCACCGTGGAGGAGAACAACACAGAAAGTGCTCCAATCCGGCCTATGGTGGCCTACTCTCTTTAAGGACTCTAATGAGTTTGTGAAGAGGTGTACTGACTGTCAGAGGATGGGCATTTGTGGGCAGCGTGATATGATGTCAACGCAGCCCATTCATTTCTGTGAGGTTTTTGATGCATGGGGCATCGATTTCATGGGTCCATTCCCTAAGAATCAGGGATTCGAGTACATTCTGTTGGTCGTGGATTATGTTAGTCATTGGGTTGAGGCCATCCCTGCCCGAACCGCAGATGCTAGGATTGTATGCCGATTTTTGAGGAAGAATATCATTTCACGGTTTCTGGGTGCCTAGAGTATTGATATCTAACGGGGGGTCTCATTTCGTCAACGACAAGGTAAAGGCCCTTGCTTGCGAGTTCAGCATTGACCATCGAGTAGCCACACCGTATCATCCTCAGACCAATGTCTTGCTGAAGTGTCGAACAGGGAGATCAAGACTATTCTGCAGAAGGTCGTCCGCCCTGACCGAAAGGATTGATCACAGCTTTTGGACTCGGTCTTGTGAGTATATCGGACGTCCCTCAAGACACCTTTGGGTACATCTCCCTTTCACCTCATTTATGGCAATCCATGCCATTTACCTGTTGAGCTGAGACATATGTCACTTTGGGCAGTCACAGATATACTTTTGGATCTAGTGAGTGTAGGAGATCAGAGGAAGGTAGAGTTGGCATCCCTGGAGGAGCTCAGAGATGCTGCCCTTTCCAACAGCCTATAGTATAAGGAGAGAGTGAAGGAGTGGCATGATTCTCATATCAGCCACAAGCAGTTTGAGCCAGGACAGATAGTATGGTTGTTCGATGCCAGGCTTCGATTATTTTTTGGGAAGTTGCAGAGCAAATGGAAGGGACCCTATATGATTCAAAAGGTACACGACAACGAAAGCATCGACATATCTGAGTTGTCATCTGAGTCCACCTTTCGTGTTAACGGGCAGCTTCTCAAACCATATCTAGATCATGAGACGCTGGTCGTAGATGTCGCCCCTATTCATTTTGCGTGAGATGTGGTCTCTTGACTCACATCTATTGCATCTCATGCTTGATTATCACTGTTCTCCTGACCTGTATAGATCCAGATGTCCATATCACACATTCTTCAATCCAACACCCCATTTGCATCTTTGATTATGCTATACTTAGGGTGCACTTTACCCTAAGTATAGGGGAGTGTCCGACTTTTGAATTCCTTTTGATTCTTTTCTGCCTCTATTTTGCTGTCTATACTTATGGATCTTTCACTCTAAGTATAGGGGAGGTAGACCCTGTACATTCCCACTCTGATTTTCCTTTGTGTACAGCCTGATATACTTAGGATTACTTGATCCTAAGTATAAGGGGAAACCCTGAGATCTTTTCATTTCTATTCTTTCATTCGTCTTTCTAGTATAATTTTCATTTTCACTTCCCTATACTAAGCACGAGTTATGTCTTCTTCATCGCTCTTGATTCATTTTGAGGATATCGTTCGAGTTAAGTATAGGGGGTGTTGTATATATTTCTTATATACTTTAGCCATAACTCATACTTTGTGTGAGTGTGTTAATAAATAAAATGGCTAAAATCCTAAAACCCATAAAAATTAATTTTTTTTTCTTGTACATAAAAATTTTTTCTACACATACATAGCTATGTACAAAATATTTTTGTAAAAATGTTTGTAAAAATCTTTTGTGTGTAAATAGTTTGTAAATATTTTCATATCAAAATTATGTATAGAGTACAAAATCTTTGTAAAATGTTTGAAAAACAAAAAGTTTGCAAAACCCTTTTGTACATGTGTGAATATTTCTTAAACTTCTGCATTCATGCATACATCCATATTTTCAAATATTTTCAAAAATTTTGCATATTTTCAAAATTTTGTAAAAATTGCATGTTTGTAAATATTTGTATAGTTTTTCTGAATCATAGTTGACATTTAAACTAGCCTGGAATTAAATTGAAAAATAGAGCTTGGTTAAGATCTTAATCCACCTAATTCTAAGAGGAACCTTAGAGGGCTTAGGGTTGAGACTTTTCAGGTCCATGGTGACTTAATTCTTTGAGTCCACTAGGCTATGATCATATGTCATCTTAATGAGCCTGAGTAGAGCACTTAACAATGCACACATGACTCTTATAGACAATGGCTTTACTTGGACCAGCACTTTACACCTAGCTCTCTACGGATGAGGTGGTGAGGAGGCAGTCGTCTTTGACTTGGGGTAGCGTATGAGGGTAGTACTTCTAGGCGGAACCTCTCTTCTTCTTATAGCGAAGGAAGTGTGTCTCAACTTGGTCTGGTAGCAGTGAGGTCTAACGAAAAGAGTTGTGGGTTGCAATAATGCTTCAAAAGAGGGATAGTCTACTGGCTCAAGAGGAAAAACTCTGTATGTATATATGTTGCACCATGTAGATATGTTGTACATATGCACATCAAAAAAATGAAATAACTCCAAAAAAGTGGTGGGTCTGATAGAAAATGAAATACCCACCGGAGTGTATATAGTCAAATAAAGCAAAGCTTATGTTATCCATGCCCATCTCATGAAGCTTGCAGCAGGGAGACTTAGCTACACTGGTTAGGCTCCCAAGGATACATGGCTACACTGGCCATGGTCCATTCTCTTCTTCCTCCTCTTCTTGAGCCGGTTGAACTTGAACTTAGAAGGGAATGCCCCGCTCCTCGAGGAAAGAGTTGTCAGACTAAAGTATTAGAGTTACCTTGTTGAGGGGGGTTGTCACTTTGCTATTTCTGAGGTGGAGAGCTATATCTCACTTACACAGTACAAGAAAAGTTTCATAGTCATCAGAGTTTGTGTATGTAGACTTGTTCTGATCTGGATTGTTGAGGAGTCTGACCATAGATTGGTGGAACTTAGAGGTTGTTGAGTTTCAAACCTAAGTCCAAATAAGGTTCCGACAAATTAATAATCCAAAGATCTGACCGAGCTCCATACTTCAATTTAATGAAGACAAGTTTATTAATCAGCATTGATTCATCTTTCCCTTCTTTTTCTTTTCCTTTTTCTTTTTCACTTCTTTTTCAAATAAGTGTTTGCTAAGGAACTAGCAAAAGTAAAGTCTAGGGGGGTGATGAATACTCATTCATCACTCTTTATTCTTTTATTTTATCTAATTATCTTGGCAAAATACCATGTAGATATCTGTAAATACAGTAAGTTACCAATAGGCATTTTTTGTGTAAATATCAATAATTAAGCATTTATTTGTGCAAAAAGAGAATAAAGAGATAAAGAAAAAGAAGGAAATATTTAGAATAAATATTGAATGACCTAAACCCAAGAGAGGGCCCAATATGGGCCTGATCGCCAAATAAAATAAGTAGAGAGAGATAGGGTCATTCAACCTTATATATATTCATCTATGTGTACATATTTTATTTTCACAAAAATAAAAATATAAATGTGTTTTTATCATCTTGTATATATTTCTAAAAATAAAACAAAAATTAGAAAAATAAAATTAAAATAAAAACAAAATAATTTCTCTCTATCCATCTTGTACATACCATGTATATATGTATCTATCACTATTTATTTCACTCTTGTAATTAAACAATAAAAATAAAATAAAAAATATTTTATACTCTAAATTTTATGTTGTAAATAAATAAAATATAAAATTAAGTATTTATACAAAAATAAGAATATAAAAATAAAAATATAAAATACATTGGAATTTTATACCTGTATATAGTATAATATAATGTATATAACTAAATTTATTTTTCAAAAAAATAAAAATCACTAAACAATTGTTTGAAAATAAATAAACATTTTTCATTTTGTAAATATTTTAAAATAAAATCGTTTTCTATTTTTTATTTAATTTACAAATATTTTCTATTTCTCTTTTTTTTATTGGTCCAGAGGGGTTGTTGACCCCGAGTCAATTCCCCCTCCCGGACCAACCCGCGCTCGGATCCGGTTCTTCATCTAACTTCTCGAATTTTTCCCGAGCGGATCCTAGTCTCCATTGCCCTGAATCCACCGCCCGCCTCTTCCCCATGGATCAACCACCCTCGTGGATCCCTAGGGAGTGGTAGATCTACCCTTGTTCACGTGCCTGTTCTACCTCGTCACCTGGAACTGCGTATAAATTCTTCCATTCGATTCCCAGCTCGTTAGCTCGCGCTGCAAGCCTTCCTCTTTCCCTAGAGACCTTCCCTTAGGTGACAGCTACTGGAAGCACCCTTTGGTGGTCGAAATGAGTGCCTGCAGCCGTCACTCAATGTACGTGGCCGGAGCATCGCCGCGTTCGAGCCTCCCCATCTGCCGCAACGTGGTCAAGGCGAAGACCAACATCGCCGCATCCTCCTGGAGCTCAGGATCGATCTTAGATCATCAGGTAAACCTTCCGTCGACCCTAGCTCCATTTATCTTTGAATCCTTCATTTGTCCTCCGCCGACTCCGACCACTCCATCGACCACTCATATCCGCTTAGATAGGATCCCCCCCTCGCCGTCATCATCCTTCCGCTGCCTGATCATCCCGATCTTCGCTATCCGAGCCAAGATTGGGCTAGGTTCCATCCCTCGCCTTCATCGGAATCTCCCCTCGTCTTTCCCCGTCGCTTCCCTTCGTGTTTCATCCAATAACCCTCGCCGGAGAATTCCTCCGAGCAGTAGCTTTTGTTTGCAGGTCAGAACATGCGCGATTGCCCCCCAGCTCGCCTCTCATCCACCTCGTCGGAGCTATCCCAGGTCATACCCCCCTTCCCGGAGATCAGACCGACGGATGCTCCATCCGCCACCACCACCCAACGCGAAGGGGCATCGCGAGTCGAGCCCCTCCTCCTGATTGTTCATCAGCCGCTCGGAGCGCCACCAGTACTCCGGCGAACTTCGCCAGGGAGCAGTTTGTCCAGCCGCCTTCTCCACCGTCGGATCTTGCTTCTTTGCCAGGCTGCATCTGGACCGTCCAGCTCCTGCTTGTGTCAGGTCGTTAGATCTGATATATAACGGCCACGTACGCCCCATGTTTGTGATATTGTCAGAGCCATTGGATGCGCTAGCTATCAGCATCATCACCGTACGTCGCCAGCCACTCACTGCCCGCCACCTGTCACCCGCGTGACCCGCACGAGACGGCTGGGTAATTTGTGCCTTCTTCCCTGCAGTTTCTTTTTGTTTTTTTAGTCTGTAAAATAAATTAGTACACTGTGTTCTTTTTGTACTTTGGCCCTTACTGTTTTTACGATTTGCACTTTGGTCCTTTCTGTCTGGTTGCACGTGCATCGTCACGTGTATTTTTGGTATATTTGCATGTATGTCCCGGAGACCTATTGAAGTTCTGATTTGATATTTCAGTTTTCATATTTGCACTTATGCCCCTATAAATGCTGAGTTTCGACATGTGTTGAATATTGTGTGAAAATTACAAGTGGCCCCTCAGACTTTTAAAGCGTGTTATCAATTAGTCCCTGGAACTTCTTTTTCTTGCATATTAATCCCTTTGTGCTGTGAGTGTTTGATTGGTTGAATAAAATAGCAAATCTAACCCAAATTTCATGAAATTTGGAAACGTGGCTCCTTCCACTGTGTAAAATTTTCTATGAATTTTTGGATTCATTTTGTTTTCATTTTCTATTTTTAAGAATTCAAAAACCTTGAAATTTGCTTCTGTCTAAATTGAAAAATCAACTAAAAATATTAAAATGCCTCTAAAAATTCTAAAAAAATTACTACGTGCTTGTTTATTGTGTTTTTAATTCTTTCTAATTTTTGTTGTTTTTTATTTATAAAAACCCTAAAAATTGAAAAAAAAACACTAAAAAACTTAGAATAATCAGTAAAAATTCCTAAAAATTCAAAAAATTAATCCATATTCTTTAGTGAGCTTTTTATTTTTAGTTTATAATAAAATTGTTGCTAGATTTTTATAGGCTATTTAGACATTTTTAAATAGCCTTTAGATTCTGGCTACACATTGTCTTTGATTTTTGTCCTTGTTTCATTTTTAGAAAATTCATTAAAAATCAGAAAAATCTAAGAAAAATACCAAAAACACTCGCATATTTATAAAATCTAAAAATATTTTTATATTAATTTTTTGACCGGTTTTTTTGTGTTTAATAAATATTTGTTTGTGCCTTTTTACCTTCTTTTATTCTTTTTTCTTAATAACAAAAAAATTTAAAAACCTAAAAACCACCAAAAATATTTTATTTCTTTTTATTTTGATTTCTGACTACTTCATAGGTTTTGCCAATCTGTGCTCCTTGTGTTCGACCCTGGTAGCTATACCAGGTAAAATAAAATAGCGAGACCGCTATTTGTTTGACTTGTTTGATTTTCTTTATTGGTGGTCTTGATTTTTCTTAATTGAGTCCAGCCCGAGAGGTTGAGGTTGCAGCGACCATTGACACCTTCTTGCCTTAGCCGCTCAGGTCGCTCTCATCAATGGACAACTCGATACATAGATGCAAAGATCTTTGCAATGAACTGGCATGAAATGTGGAAGATCGAGGAGAAAAGTCGAAGAAGGAATCGACCTCAAAAAGTAAAGGAATCGAGCGGCAAAAATCGAGCAAGCGGAGGTCAAATGAGTTCTGACATGCCTAGACCCAGGTCAAAGGAGTTGACCCAGGTCAACGGAAGATGAGCCCTGAATGGGCCACATCATCCGAAAAAAAACAAACCAGAAAAATAAATCGAAAATACTTTGAAATACATAGAAAATGGTTTATTATTTTTTGAGTAAAACATGAAAAATATTTATTATTTTATGTAGTATTTAATTTTGAATTTTTTTTTGTGAATTAATTTATTACAAGTTTATTTTTAAAGATTCATTTACAGGAGTATTTATTTTATGTGTATTTTATTCTCTTAATTTATATATTTCTAGCTTATTCAAATATGCACAAATATATTTTTATTGTATTTTACTGAGTTTGTTTGTATAATTAATTAAATATAGGTATTAGTTATATAGGTATAAGTATAAGTAACAAACTATGTATTTTGATATGTTATTTTATTTTATTATATTTTTATAGTTTATTTTATTCTAAATATGTGCAAACACTATAAAAAATATTTAAAAAAGTATAAAAATATAAAATAGTGAAAATACAAAAAAGAAATAAAATGAATATTTTATTCATGTATATTATATAATAGGGGTCCAAAACCTAATTTTGCATCATAACTCCAAATTAAGTGAAACCGCTTCATTAGATAGTTGTTAAAAGTTATATATATTTAACGAGGATTTTGGTGCATTTTTAATTCATATGGCGAAGATACATGTCTATGAAGTTTGGGTTTTGGGATTTTATTTTGAGTATAGAATGTACACTGTATAATATTTTTGTGTGAAACAAAATTTGTATTTTTCTATGTATTTTATCTACAAATTTCATGTATAAAGTTTATTGATTTGACCTATAAATAATGAAGAATAAAATAGATTTCAAAAATGAATTATTAATAAATAAATAAATGGAATTTTTATTGTATTTTTGGCCCTTATCTCCCCTTCTTTATTCCTTGTCGATCAAATCAATTCTTGACTTGGTCTCAGGGTTTATGGTGATAAAATTCCTTTGGTATTTTATTTCTTTTTCTTTTCTTTTTTCTTTTATTTTAGTTTTAAACATAGTATTTTATATAATATTTATACAATAAATAATGAATATTAATTTATGTAAAATAATGATATATATGTATATGTGTGTGTGCATTTGGCTCGGGTTTAAAGGCTAAAATGAAAGAATAAATGTGATGAAATGGATATTCATTAATATGTAAATATAAATATATTATTTTATATCTGAATATTTGACTCCAAATGTAGATTTTTTGTTGTTACGTTATCTACCTTCTTATTCAGGATTTTTTATAACTACTATCCATATTTGATTGATATCTGAATTCGATTAAATAACATTTTGATTATGGTATGTTGATATTCTGATATATATCCATTTTCATTGCTAATGGTGACAAGTTCTATCTTTATCTATGACAATGGTTGTGGCCTTGAGGTTGAAATTTTCCTTAGCATTTTAGATCCCTCCTCCGTATTTTCCCTTGCGAAAATTTGTTATAATGCCTAGAGTGCATATACGGAGTTTCCATTTATTTAGGCTTGAGCTATTAGAAGGTAACATTTAATGCTTTTATGGGCTTGTAACGGGCAAGAAGATGAAGAATGGGAAAAAAAGGAGAAATTGTTGTACCCTCATCGGGCTTTCCTAGGTTTGCATGGGTCCATCCCCATGCTTAGCCCTATGTGGAGGATATCAATGTGATCAATATGCTGAGTGTTCAAACAAGTGGTGTTGGATGGTGCTTATGAGAGTAGCAACAAAAAAGGTAAAATTTGATCACTAAAACAAAACGAGTTTATAGTTATGGTATTGTTTTAGATCCACGACTATATTATTTATTGTTAAAAATATTATGATGAATTTTATTCATTTAAAAGTGGTTAATGTACTTGAAATTAGTGACGAATGTCAATCTATTAATATATTATTAGTGAAAGTTCATATAGCTACATTTATTCATTGCTATTTTTTTTCAAAATTGGAAAGTAATTGTCACTCTTTTTAGTGCAAAACTTAGCGATCATGATCCAATTTTTGTTTTAAAAATTAACTAATAAGTGTCGATATAACAAAAGATATTTTATTCGTTGCTAAACTCAAGTATAATAAATCATTTTGCATGTGAAAATTCAAGTATTGTTTTTAATGAATTTTAATAGTATTGTTAGCCAGAATTATTAGGAAAATACGAAAGTATGAGTTATGGCTAAAGTATATAGGCAGTATATACGACCCCCCTATACTTAGCTTGAGCTATGTCCTCATAGATCGGAGAGAAAAGAGAAGACATAATGCGTGCTGAGTATAGATAAGTCTAACAAATAAATAAAGGAATAAGAGATGAATGAACGAATGAGAAGTCGACCGTTCCCCCTATACTTAGGATCAAGTAATCTTAAGTACAGCAGACTGTACACAACGCAGGGAGGGTCAAGGGTGGGAATGAACAGATTGTACTCAGATTGTCTCCCCTTTACTTAGGGTAAGATATCCCTAAGTATAGACAAGAAGAGGAGACAATGGAGAGGATTGAAAAATAGAAAACTCGAGGTGCACACCCCCTATACTTAGGACAAAGTACGTCCTAAGTATAGAAGACTGTCTACAAGGGACGACACCTTTTTGATAGATAAAGAAAATAGAAAAGGAAAAGAAGAAAAGAAGAAAAGAGATCTGAAGATGGATACTGATAAAGAAGGATGTATGCATCACTCCCCCTATACTTAGGGTAAAAGAAGCCCTAAGTATAGGCAACAACAGGAGTGATGAAACAGAACGACGAATGAACACTCGGCTCGTCCACCCCCCTATACTTAGGACAAAGTACGCCCTAAGTAAGGCAACACGAGAATGGGTGGACGAGCAATACGAAAGATAGACAGAGATACACGAGAGAGAATATACAACATAGATGGGTGTACACATGATCAAGAAGGTAGAAAGCGAACCTTCTTGCGGAACCGCTGAGGAATAGATCTAGTATGGTGCAGGTCGACATCGGGGTCCACAGAGGATGGAATCCTGATCAGGGTTGATAGGGTGAATATCCTCAGGGGTGCTAGGGTGAAGAGGCACAAACGTGTGAGTGGAAGAAGTACGACTGGGTCCGACCTTGGGTATCTCGTTGATATCGAAGTGGAATGGGACGAACTCATCATCATCGGAAGTAGTGTAATCAATGTCATCCTGTGAGGTTTCGTCCAGGTCAAAACCAAAAGGAATGAACTCATCGGTGGAAGTAGTCGAACTTTGTTCGTCCTCTATAATCTCAACCGGATCATCTTTTTCATCCAAAGGCCTGAATTCCCGAATAAAAGAAATCAAATCAAATTCGGCCTTTGTTTCATCTGAATCTAAGTGAACAAGAACAGACTCATCAATGAAAGAAGTCGAGTCATGTCCGTCCTGTTCAGTCCCTAAATCTGCCCTCCGCTCAATGGTATCGATCGTGTAAATCCCACGGATGTCATCAACACATCGCCAATCACAGGAAGCAGAAACACCAAGGTCTATGCTTTCTGAGCCTCCTCCTTGGAAAGGAATTCTCGGGTCTCATCATCGATCATAAAGAAAGTCTCTCTAATATCCTCATAAAGGTCATAGGCCTCAGGGTCAGCCAGAATAGGTGCAGTCACATCAGGTGCAGGTCTCTGGTTAACTGTGGGTGTGGTGATCAACACTTTGCTCTCATCAACAAGATGAAAGCGAATCTCTCCTGATCCGTAATCAATAACAACCTTCGCAGAGGCGAGGAAGGGTCATCCCAAGATGATTGGAGAATGCTCCCCAATGGAGGTCTCCATGGGCAAAACGACAAAATCTACCTGGTAGTTCGTGCCCTGAATCGAAATGATGACATTTTCAAGGATACCCTTCGACCTCTTTATTAATCCAGCAACAAACTATACAATCATCCTGGTTTTCTTGAGAGGCCCTAGGTGAAGAGACTGTACCAGCAAGAAGGGTAATATGCTAATCGAAGCATCGCCGTCTAGGAGAGTGTGATCACATTTAAAGTCAGAGATGGTGCAATTAATGAAAGGTGTGGTAGTGTTCTTTTTCCTAGGAATGGGATGGTGTGTGATGGCGTGGGCAGTGGTCATGGTCAAGATATGACGCTCAGATCTGCTCCTCTGCTTTCTCTTCTTGGGAAGAGGAGCAGATAAATCGGACATGGCCTACTGAAGTAGGGCACGGATGATCTCATGAATAGTGGCCACCACTTCGGGTTCAGTCAACATTTTTTTGAATTTTTGGACCTCTTCCATACAAGGGAGGAAGTCGGAATCAGCATCTACACGAGGCATGCCAAGAGCAGTCTGTACAGCGGCATCCTCGGGGTCAAAGGTGGGACAGGGTGTGAAAGGATGTGTGGTCAAAGCGTCTGGAAGATGGTACCTCTCCTCACAATCTGACTCGATCATGTGTTTCCCGAACTCTTTTTGGATTTTTAAAATTTTCTCATTTTTTGTATTTTGGGTGATTGCAAGCTCTCATGGAAATCCTCGAATGAACCCATATCATCAAATGGTGGAATATCATAGTCGCTCTTATTTGTACTATTGAGGTGGTCAATCTTCTGTCTCATATGATCCATCATCTGGGTCAAGGGCTCAAGGGTGGACTCCATGAAAGGTGACTACATTAGCTCAATCTCAGGTGGATGTGAAGGTGGGAAATACGGAGGTGGAGGTGGGTGTGGGTAAAATTTCGAGGTCTGATACTGTGGCTGAGGTGGGTATGTACAAAATTAGAAAAAAAAATCGGAGGAGGATCCTCCTGATAAAAGGGAGGTGGACCAACTGGAGTGAACGAGGGACCTACAAAGTCCGGATAAAATACGCTCCAACGGTCCATCTCGAAACAAAAGGAAATGATCGGGAGAGCACGAAGGTCAAGTCAAGAGAAGTGAGAAAAGGCGCAAATGCGCAGTGATGATCTAGGATGCACACAAGCAATCACAAGCAAACTCACACAAGACAAACCCTCAATTCACCTACTCAACTCGATGTAGATCGCAAAATGCGGTCTTTTCATCTTGTCTGTTTTTAGAGTTAGGTAAGAAGTCAAGAAGTTGCACAAACACTTAGGGGCTGAATGGGATTTGGTCACTAATTCTTAGTGTGTGCGCGAGCAAGTAAAAGCGAAGACAATGAGGGGATTACTCGCCCCAAGAGAATTTTTCTTTTTGGTTGATTTTAGGGTCGAGTAATATTAGCAGTCCCAATTTTATTGGTTATCACTTTATTTGTATTTTTAATGAGAAATGCACACGCCTAACGAGGAATCAATTTTACTTAGCACCTAGATCATCAAAATCAGAGGGAGAGGCAGAAAAGCAATGCAAGCGATAAACGATGATGAATGCTAAAGAGTAAATGCTCACCTTCCCTCCAGCACTCTACATGCAAGGATGCTTAGCAGAATTTAAATCTAAACTATATGCGGATGCAAGTCGATGAAATCACTCTAGTGTGAGAAGCTGCTATTAACGTGAAACACGATTTTCAAAATTTGACTAAGTCCAAAACGTCACTATAGGCACATGCAAATATATTTAGTGTTTGTACCTAATGCTATGGACAAGCAACTCCTAAAACTGAGATCTCAATCACACAAAATAAAGAAAACAAAACTGGAAAACAAAAATAAAATGAAGCGATGAATACCCGACAAAACCGCAGTGAGCCCCCAAGTGTACAAACCCTTGGAAATTAGGCTCAAGAGTCCAATGTTAAGGGTACCTGTATTATTACAATAACATATAGTCTCTCACTTACTTCAAATTATAAAAATAAATAAATACATGAAATAAAAGTGGAGCTAGGTCTTCAAAAATCCTCTTCGTCTCCTTCGGTGCTAAGCAAGCTAGAGTCGGCTTCATGTGGGTGCACAGATGCCTAGGGTGGAGCGCCTCCCTCGATCTGCGGTACCTCGCACGAAGTCAACAAATAGAGGGGTTAGACAGCTCAAACAATTATATCAAAAATAAAGCAAATAAACGCAGGACAAATATAGACAAATATCACAATCAAGTAAAAACTCGAACTAAGCATTGTTGCTCCCCGGCAACGGTGCCATTTGTTGAAGACTATTTTTTACTGGTCTAAAGTAATCCACACAAGGCAGGATCACAATGTCGATGAGGCGACCCGTAAGAAATCGGATATTCGAACAACAATTAATCCACAACAGATAAATCGAGCAATGAAAGTAAATATGCGGAGTTAAAATTTATTGTAGCTCTACAAAAAGTGTGTATAGGTACAAGTATGTGTAGAGGTCGAACACAGGGAGCAGACAAGTAGAATGGGGCAATAATGCACAAAATGTGACTATGATGATTTGCCTATAAATGCTATTTTTTGTGGGTTTTTAATTTTCTTTTTTTTAATTTTGTTTTTAATTTTATATTTTTATATTTTGATTTTTAATTTCTGATTTTTTATATTTTATAATTTCTTTTCCTTTTAAAGTATATATACAAAATAAGAAGAAGAAAGAGAATGTATTTATAAAAATATGTAAAAATAAGCAAAATTCAGGAAATAAAATCTTTTAGTGCTTTTTATATTTTTCTAATGTTATTATGATTTTTCTATATTTTTCCCAATTTTTTGGTATTTTTAAAGTCAAAAATACTGAATACAGTAGATAAAATAAAAAGGTTGAAACTAAAATGAGGAAAAAATGTCAAATAGACTCAAAATTTCCTCAAATTAATTTTAAAATAAAGATAATAAAATAAAGAAAATTAAGAAACAGAAATTGTATTTTTGTGTTTTTTTCTGGATTTTTAATATTTTTATGAAGATTTTTAGGTTTTATACTAAAATAGGTAAAATATATTTTTTGGGGAATTTTTTAAGGTTTTTATATTTTTTAGGTATTTTTTAATGCAGAAAGTAAAGAAATAGCATGTTTTTGAATTTTTATAAATATTGAAATGAAGTAAAAATGCAAACTAAAATTATGGCATGAAAGAGAAACTAAACATGAGCTTAAGTTAATTTTTGTGGATTTTTTAGGAGTTTATAGATGCATGAAACAAATACTAAAACAAAGAGAAAATGCAGAACAGTGGCATTTACGTAATTAGCAGAAAGTGCAAGGGGCAAGGTGCAAATTTTGCAAAAATAATAAACGTCGCAGAAAGTTAATGGACCAAAACAAAATCCCCGGGAACCGAGGGTTACATCTGTAAAAACACCAATGTTCGCGTGGAGAACCACGTACGCACCTAGTAGGGGCGCAATTATAAATTCCAACAAACGCAGGGGCCTAAATGCATGTTTACCAAAAATTTATAACTTGATTAATCAAAAATCCGACTAGAAATTAAATACCATAACCCGCAAGGGCTTGGTTGCAAAATGACCAAATCCTGTTGGCTGACTTGGACAAGGACTTAAATGCAAATAAAACTAATGCGGGGGCTCTATCATAAATTTTACAAAATATAACAACGGCAAATGAAAGTTTATATATTAATTAATAAATACAAAATTTGCCCGGGTGTAATGTGCAAAATACCCTGGCTTCGGCGGGCACGGACGGTGGATATATCTTCACTAACACACGTGTCGGCCTCACTTCGGATGATGACGGTTCAGAAACAGAGGGCTCTGATTAGATCTCCGATCGAAATCCACGGCTGTTGGAGGGCCTAATCCAAGGGCTCAGGATCAAACTGGGGATGGCCTTCAAGATCGAACGTCGGGGAGGCATCGAGGATGAACAGGGAAGAACGGCGCCGAGGCGACTTTCCTCTGGCAATCCAAGGCTTCTTCGGCGTGCTGTGAAGCACCAAGGTGGCCCAATCTCCTCCTGCGGGTGTTGCTGATCAACTGGACCCTCAAAACTTCCGATAGGGCGCTATGTCGCATCTGCGAAGGCGGCAGAGCTGGAAGCTCCAGGTAGCTCCGACGGACGATCAAAACCGATCCCAGGTGTTATGTTGTGCTCCTGACCTGCAGAGGAGAGTGAAAGAGTCGGGGGCAAAATGCCTCGACCTCGCGGAGTGGTGGAAACGAGATGGGGGAGGTGGAGTCGGAGCTCACCGGAGCGAACTCTGGGGAGGTGATCGGTGAAGGTTGTCAGATGGGTATGGATCGAGAGCTAAGGTAAAGATCTAATCCTAAGGCTACTGCAAGTAAAAAAATGCAAGAAAAACAAGATAGAACGGACCTCAAGGGTGTATACCTGAGATAGGACCTCGACGGCAATGGCCTACCGGAGGTTTTGGAACGACGTCGTCGACTCGTTGAAGGCCTCCCCAAGGAGCTGGAGGTTGTGCTGTCACCACCACCCGTCCGGAGCTCGGTCTAGGAGGCTTCAAATGGGTCAAAAGCGGGTTCGAAGAGAGGAGGAAGGTTGGCTGGGTTTTTGAAAAGAAGGTTGGCAAGCGTGCAAAGAACGAGGCAAGTCAGACGCCTCAGTGATCCACGGCCCAAGGCAAGCCCTCGGTGTGAATCACCAAGGGGCGAGGAGCATAAGTCGTCAAGGGCGTATTGTGAACAGGTGAAAGAACAAGCCTCGAAAAAATCGAGAAAAGTAGAAAAAAACGAGGTTCTAACGAACTGGCAGGCGCGGGTCAGAGAGTTGACTGCGGGTCAACTCTCCGACCCTCCTGGTTGGTCCACGTGGACTAACCAGGAAAAAGCCTGTAAAAATTATTTGTAAAATCATTTTAAAATAGTAAAAGATTTTATTATTTTGGGGTTATATAATAAAAAATGTTTATTATTTTGTAAGTTATTTTATTATGATTTTTATTTATTTTTTAGAGGTTTCAAAATACAAGTTATCTTTTTAGGCCTATATAGGTATACATATCTATATATTTTGATATTTTATTTTTATTTTATATATTTAATTTTATTTATTTTGTTTAATTTTTTACAAATTTATAAAATATTTTTAAACACTTAAATATATTTTTATTTTATTTTTTGATGTATTTTGTACACTTAATAAAATAGAAGTATTAATTATATAGGTGTATTTACAGGTAGTATACCTATGTATTTAACACAAGTGTTTTATTTTTGTATTTTATTTATGTTTTTATTCATGTTTCAATATACATATATATTATAAATAATATTTACAAAATTATAAAAAAAATATAAAATTATAAAAATAATGAAGAATAAATAAAATGAATATTTTAATCTGTATAGGTATACAATAGGGGTCCAAAAGTCAACTTTCAAACTGTAGCTCCGCCAAATGTGAAACCACCTTCATTAAATAGCTTATTAAAAATTATATACAATTAAAGGTGATTTTGATGCGTTTCGAGTTTTTATTTGAGAGATACATGTTTGGGAAGTTGGGATTCTGGAATCTTATTTAGATCATAACTTTTTATCTGTAT
This sequence comes from Ottelia alismoides, assembly GCA_037367405.1. Classification (NCBI taxonomy): domain Eukaryota; kingdom Viridiplantae; phylum Streptophyta; class Magnoliopsida; order Alismatales; family Hydrocharitaceae; genus Ottelia; species Ottelia alismoides. The sequence goes on from JAZKJV010004093.1 coordinate 734,304, forward strand.
ATTATTTTTGTATGAAATAAATTTGGTAATTTTCTACATTTAATTATCTACGACTTTTATGTAGAAAATTTCTTTCTTTGAGGTGTAAAAAGTGGAACCAAAAATAGGTCCCAAAATGAATAAAGAATGAGTGAAAATAGAAGGGATTTTATTGTATTTTGGCCCTTATCTCCCCCTACTTTATTCCTTGTTGACCTAGTCATCAAGATGCCTAGGTCTTGGGGTTTCGGGTCATAAAGTATTTGCAATATTTAATTCTTTTTATTTTCTTTTCTTTATTCTATAATTTTGGCATTAAAAACAATATTTTGTATACTATTTACACAAATATACATGGATGATAAAAAGCATGAATTAATAGTATTTACATGCATTTACTAGGGTTCTTAAGGCCAAAATGATAGAATAAAGATTATGAAACGTAGATTCATCAGGCCGATATATAAAATCGAACAAGATTACCTGTACATTGTAATGTAAATTTGAAGATTGCTCCATATAAAAATGACTTAATCTATATACTGCAAAGGGAAGATAGTTCAAGATTACATGTACTGTCCAATAAGAATTTACCCTCTTTTTTGTAACATTTTTTTGAATAATGCGAGGGTGACATCCGAAGTTGGGATTCACCGCTCTAAGTATATATTACTAAAAAAGGAGTACATTACCCGGTGCTCCAGAAACGATATAGAGAGTTAGAAAGGGAGAGTACATTCTCTAGATAAAACCTTTGATTTTTAAAAATGAGATCATTCCTCTCCCCAAATGGTCCAAAGAACTACGAAAGGCAAAGCACAATCCCCCGTGGAGTTGCCCCCACCGATATCACCGAACTCCAGAAATCGACAACACCTCCTAGCGAAGACCAAGGGACCTCAACCTCCTTCCAGACCTTCTCGGATGTAGGGCATCTAAAAAAATGATCTGTGTCTTCTACCTTCTCCCTGCATCTATCTCATTGAGTGTCAGGGATGTCAAACAACCTTCCCCTCTTTGCGTTATCGCGCAATCTTCCTCATCTCAAACACAAAAGGAAGACTTTAACTCCGCACAGGACTCTGCTAGCCCAAATAATCTTCATATCTATGCAGATGTATGCATCCAGGATCGGTGCAATTCTCATGAATTCTTTGTACGCCTTCTTCGTTCAGAATCTGCCTCCCTCCCACTAAAAGTGTTTTTTCTTCCCTGTGTGATGCAATCAGGTGATGGCATCTTCGACTGCATTCTGGCGAGCTCCTCCAAACGCTGGTTTGAAAGGACCGATACGAACTGCAGAGCCCAAGCCCCTGATGCCCCAACCTGGACCAAAGAACACTCCTTTTGTTGGACATGCGAGCCCACGACGAGCCATTATGCAATAAATGTTATTTTGTATATCATTCCCTGATCTGAAATGAAGAATAAATAATGTGCATAATAGATCCCTCTGTACAATTAGGGTTATGTACCATGGCCATCTTGATAATCATATAGTTGTTGTTTTATTAGATGAATCATAGAGGCTGGTGCTTGGATGAATATCTAATGGGTTAGGATGAGGACTCATCAAGCACCGTCAAATGATTGTTAAGATGTGATCTCCAGCCTGAGTAGGAGATGGCAATCCTTTCTCACATAGGCTGATATCTGACCGACCTCTTGATGTAGGTACTCTGCATAGGAATAGAGATTCAGAGATGTCAGATTAGTTAGGTCAAAGAGTTGACTTAACGAGATCGAGATAACTAAAGTCCTATATCGTATGCTGTCACGATACATGCACACATCCTCCGACCGGAGACAGATGTGTTACTATATGTCTGAGTATGTACATTTGGCAGACCAATAGGTTGATGACCTAATCAAGGTCTATACACCGGCACGTTGGTGTGCATATAAGGGAATATGAGTAATACGATCTCTCAAAGGGATCATACAGGTTCATTACTGAACCGGAAGACATGAGCTCACTCATGAGATATTGGGAAGAATCAAATCCCGTGCACGGTCGTCTCGCTTTGGAAGTTGACTGAATTTGTAGGTTTGATATATACTTTTGGATAGTATATGATCGAGACCTAGGTATGATATATGCTTTTGGAAAGTATATGATCAATACCAAATCCCAATGATCAAATGAGAACTTACTGATAAAACCCTTAAGTAGACAATATAAAGTTGATCTAATACTTTGGGTTTATTCTGGGTCTTCTAGTATGCAGGATGTACAGGTGTTGGGAATACCTGAGTGTGATGTGATCATAAACGATTGTATAACCATGACGCTTCCATTCCTAGGGAGTGATGAAACGGGTCTGGATTTTAATGACTCCTCTGAGTAGAGAAGTAATATGATCTTGGTCCAAATGTTGGACATTGATCTGAATGTGATTCAGATGCAATGAGCAGATTAGATTTGTGGTCTTGATTTAATCAAGCATCCATGAGAGGCCTGAGATCTGGATTGAGATGTGATCTCAATATCCAAGCCACTATACGTAGAACAATACAATCGCCCTGTCCTTATCTCCAAATATCTGTGGAGAAGGCACATTAGTCTTGAAGGAGTTCAAGAATAATTCCTATGATGAAGTTAGTATCCAAGCAAGAAGGTCTAGATAATTAAATGAGATATAATTATCAAGTATAATATGAATAAGATTCATATTGTGAGAATGATTGTTCTAGATGATTAAATGAGATTTAATTATCAAGTATAATATGATAAGATTCATATTGTGAGAATGATTGTCCAAGATAGTTAAATGAGATTTAATTATTAAGTATAATATGAATAAGATTCATATTGTGAGAATAATTATCCAAGATAATTAAATGGAATTTAATTATCAAGGATAAGCAGATCATGGATAGTGCTATCCAAAATATATGTGTATATTATAAATGGGATTTATAATATATCAGAAAGAGAGAGAAATTTCGTAAATAGCATTTGTTAATTATTAAATATGGATTGGATTCGCATTTATTAATTAATTGAAAATGTAATTTACAAATTAGTTTGGATTGTGCATATGATTCTCATTTTTTCAATGGCATGATTGAAATATTCAAAAATTAACTTGAAATTAATTTGATGGATATTTTTATTATAAATACATTAAGAAATAATAATACAAAATAAAAGAGAGATGAATAACCACCTTATGAGGTGGCGTCACCAATGACATGGTCAACGGTGATGCCCCCTCATTTTTGGGGGGTATTTATTATCTCCCTTTTATTATATTATTATCTCTTGATGATTAATTTATGTTAAATTAAATTGTGTTGATAATGTTGCAACATATATTTAATTTAAATATAAATTAGTGTTGTTGGCTTTTAACCAACAACAATCTTGGCCATTGATTGATACATAATCCACCATGGCTGTTGGATCTATGTATCCCATGGATTGAGATCCATAAGATCCTAAACTAATATAAAAGGAGGGCTAGCCTAGCCTTTCTTGGGACACATCATTAAGAGTTGTAGAAGCCTACTACTCTCTCTCTCTCTCATTCTCTCCTACTCTTCCTCTCTCTCTCTCTCTTCTCCAAAGGTGGTCGTCCATCTTATGTGTTGAGAAAGGAAGTCTCATGCCTTCGCCTTCAACGACTCAAGGATCTCCTTCTTCTTTGGGGATGCTTTCTCTAAAGAAAGACGGCGGATTTAGTTTGACGAAATCAGGGGATTCATTGTTTGGATCTTCATCGAGGATTGAGGGAGGAAAGCGCCTCATCATCGCGCCCGCAAGTGCGTTCTTCGTGGATCGGACTTGAGCCAGGAGAATCTCTTGATTTAGAGATCTTGTGATCGCAATCACGCTCCAAGAGGTATTCCTTATACTTTGTGGTTTGATGAAACGATCCGAGAAATGTTCTCGTGATCATGTGATTTCATCACTTGATTAATTTTTTTTAATTTCCGCTGCATCTTGCGACTGGTGCGATTACTCGTCCCGATCGTATGAGATACGATCGTCACGCTTCCGTGATGCGCTTGAGGATCCTCAATATCCTTCAAGTGGTATCAGAGCCTTAGGTCGAAAAAGGTTTTGGATATGATCCATGAACCAAGGACAACTTGGGTTTGAAAGGGTCGGAAAGTTTGGGCGCATTTGAATTTTCGCAACTCTGTCTAATTGATTTTTTCGGCACTGTTTAAATTGTTTAAACTCAAAATATTCAATTGGATTTTGTTCTACATTAAACAATGAAACCATATAATTTGAGTTTACTAAATTTGGATTTAATTTGCTCAAGATATGGCCTTTTGAATATGCATGTATTCACAGTTGCAGAAACTGCAAAGTAGAACATGATTAATTTGTTAATTACGGTTTTGTTGCACCTTGAAATACGTGAAATATACTTACATTCGATTGTAAATCAAGTTGTCATTCTTAGGGCACTAATTTTGCGAATTTTGGATTTAAATCAATCAAGATAAGTTAATTTTAGTGATTGGGGGTCACTGCTGGAAATTGACAAATTTGATCAAGAACCTTGTGATAGTCATTCAAATTATTTTGATGAAAATTAGTTGTTAATTTTCTGAAATGATCATTGATAAGTATTTGTGAAATATTTAGAGATGATAATCATTTCATTGAATGACATCCCACTAACCATAATGATAAGATAGTTGATCTTGATCATTGGTTAATTTGAAATCATCAACAAACATTGTTTTGCATACAAAACCCTAGGTCATCCTACAATAGTTGTAGGATAACTTTTTCATGCAAAACCCTCTTGCATGAATAGGATTGGGGATTTTTTTAGTAAATCTCCTTATAATATAATCAAAATTGTTTTGATGTATATTACATGGTATAATTTCGGTTGAAAGACCGATGAGCATCCCAAAGTACATGATGATCTATCTGGCATTATCTTTTCCTTAGGTGGATATGGTGTCTAGTCGGATATCGCTGGGGTAGCGGGTTGCAACGTATGTGGTCCGTCCCACTCTCGCCGGTACTGGCCATGACAGCGGGTAGGGACTGGATAATGCCGGAGAAATCAAAGTGTATTTTTTTAATTATTAAAATTAGAAATAATATGTACTTTGAGATTATACCTACTATTCAAGTAAAATTCAAAGTTTGTTGATTGATAATAGGATTGATAGTTAATTTAATGTGATTAAATTAACTATATCCTATTAAAACACTCTATTATGAATAGATGTATATTTCTCTTGGAAGAATTAATTATGTGAATATGATTCACGATAATTAATTATTACAATTTGAATAAGAGGTGGAGGATCACATAAGTGACATCCATGGTCTCCCGTCAAGGCAAAGAATTTCGTCGTCAAAAGTTGTATATAGGAGACGCCTGTCCGAAGTGACAGATCCTATATACAATTATTTGGATCGGGTTCTTTGCTTCTCGAAAGAGTAAGGCCGTATACGTAGTGACCCCAATATCGGGTCCTCATATTATTGGGGCGATATTGGATTGCGTATAGCGAGTATTAAGCATGTAGACGCTTGATTCAATTAGCAACGGATCAACATCACCTTAGGGGTGGTGGGCCCGGGTGTTAAAGACCGAATTGGGAAATGCAAGTTGGACTTACAAGGCAGAATATATTCCCGCTTCTTTATCGGAGTCGCAGGTTCTCATATTATTGGGATGTGACAAAGATAGGAAAGGAGATCCCAGATCTTGCTAGAGATATAATGGTAAGAATATCTCTTACATTGAAAGTGATTAAGGGAATGAACTTTCATTGTTGACAAGGCAAGACAACTTTGATATAAAAATTCATAAATCAAAGTAAAATATGTGTATATATATAATATATATATATACCCTTATGCAAAATTTCTTATTTCAGATAATCCTTCATTAAACCCACTCAATGTTATACTCAATAACAACCAGTAAAATATCATGGATTGGACTCATGATCCAGATATTGTACTTGCAATTGGACACATAATGTATGTGGTTGCAATGTGCAAGTTTCCTCAAACATAATGAGGAATGACAATTAAATAAGACAATAAGACATCACCTTAGGGTTTGAATGTCTCTATAGTCTTGATCTTTCATCGAATGTACTTTGGAAGTGACATGTCGATGGTGATCATAATTGTCAAATAACCTTATAAAAATCAAAGAAGATGTTTTGGCATACATATGTGCTCTAGACATTTAATCATGAATGACATGGTTCTCTACATTATGCAGAATGATAGCTCGAAAGAGATGATGTATTCAAAAATGTTTGAATACCTACCTGAACCAATGTTTTAGAGTCTAGATGGATGTAGACATGATGAGTATCATCATTCTACTATCTATACTCTAGTCATTCATGAAGTTTCATAATATTCATATTGTATGAATTTAATGAAGCATGTATAAATGTTGAAATACTCTTACATTGAATTCTTTTGAATTTAATGTAAGAAATCCTTAGTCTTAAGCAATGGTTGCTTATAGATAAAGGGAGTGCAGTGGAAGCATGGGTTAGACCCAAGTAAGAACTATAGTCAATGAGTTGACTGTACTTCTATGACTTCCATATGACATCCTAAGAGTTGGATGAATGCCAATACTGCAATAAGTTGGTGTATTGATAGTATGACTATCAAGTCTCTCTTAAATCCTTAGAGAAGGACTCGGATAGAGCACCCAAATAATTTACATTAATCATTGATATTGACTTGCTTATTTGATAAGATAAAGTCTAATAATTGTATCTCATTCTTCTAATGACACCTGCAATTGTTGCATATGTTATATAAGATTAATAAATTTTATCTTCTGGTTTAATGGTCAACTACATGGTTCTTGATGCAATTGTTGCAACAATCTTTATTGGATAGATGGACTTCATATTTTCAGTGGGAGAGCCCTTTGTCATAGAGAATGTTTCTATGACCTAGATATAAGAATACACTCATAATTTATTTCTAAATGTTGGAAATAAACATGAATTCTGGAATAAACCTATCATAAAGAGTTATGATGGATATATTTCAGATAGTAATCTGATATCTAGTGGACTCTACTAAATTAGAAATTTAATGAATGGTTCATTAAGATTTCTAATACTGAAAATTAAACCTTTAAAGATCAATAGGAGGATAAAGATCATTTGACAATGATCTGGCATCATGTCTTGGACATATGTCTGCTGATGAGATCAATGGACAAGCAAGAGATGAAACTTTAGAATGTCCAAAATTTTCAAAACTTGCATAGTTATGAATATTGTATTCAAAGAAAAATGTCCAATACACCCTTCTTTGGGAAAGGTGTTAGATGTTGATTTATTCAGGATCTCATACATATTGATGTTTGTAAATCATCTATATCATAGTGATCATTATGGATATATGATATCTATTGATGATCATGTATGATATGATAATTCTTCTCTTCACCTGAGAAACCTTTGAAATGTTCAAAGATTTCACAATTTTGGTTTAGAACCAAAGTTTGAAGGAAGATTAAATGAATTTGATCTAACCAAGGTAGCAAGTACTTATTAGATGAATTCAATAAATACCTTATGAAGATATGAATATCATTTCTATCTCAATCCTCCTAACACACCTAAACTCAATGGAGTTGTAGCAAGATACAATTAGATCATATGTGACATGATTTGATCAATGATGAATTTTAGCATAGTTATCCCTTAGTTTTCAGGTATATATGTGTAGTAGAGACTACACTATATATATCCTTAATAAGATTCCATGCAAGTGAGCTGGAATTAAGCACTAGAGAGTGCTACTTCATTAGGAAAATAAAGGATGGTATTGGATACCTACTTTATAACCCTAAGATTCTTAAAAGATCTCATCTCTGAGAATGTGATTTTTAGAGGATGACTCTCTTGAGAATCAAGATGAAAATGAAGTATAGGAACACATTTAATCTTGAGAAGATAATGAGACTCCAGAAATTGGAAACTAAATGGGACATTTAAAGATGAAGCACTAATACCTCTTCAAATGAGTTTGAGGATGCATTCCATGTGTCAGTTAAGTCTGACAATGATCGGACTTCATGTGATGAAGCTCCTGAGGATTATGACATGGAAAGATGGATATTAGCAATAAATTCTAATATAAACTTCATATACAAATGTTGTACATGGACCCTCGAGGATCCACCTATAAGGGTTAGACCCATTAAGGTGCAAATGGATTTTCAAGAGAAGAGGGAACCTGATGAGAAGGTAGAGACCTTCAAAGTACGGTTCGTAGCCATGAGCTACAAACCAGAAGAGAAGACATTGCTTGCAATGAGACTTGCTCTTAGGTAACCATGCTTAAAATCATCAGAATATTGCTAACCTTAGCTACACAACTTGACTGTTGCATCTTTAAGATGTAAGTCAAGATTGCATTCCTCTAAGAATACCTCTCTGAGGATATTCACATGAAGTAGATCCAGGGCTTCATGATTGGGGAACGCAAGGTGTGAAAGTTAACGAAATCCATCTATAAACTCAAGTAAGCTTCTTGTTGTTGGAACATAAGATTTGATGAAATTATAAATGTTATGATTTCAGATAGAATCTTGATGAACCATGTGAAGCTTAGTGGGAGTTATATTGTGTTCATCATGCTAAATGTAGATAATATCCTAATCATTTGGAATGATATAAGGATGATAATAAGTGTTTTATGATCTGGCTATTCCATACCTTAAGATATGATCTCAAAAGATGCCTCTTGGATCTTAGCTCTGAAGGTGTTCAGAAGCAAAGAAAAGAGGGTGTTGGGACTGTCACATTTGTAGTGCACCTTGGACAGGTTTCATTTCTCTGAAAATTCCAAGAAAGGCTTTCTTACCTTAAGATTTGGTACTGACCTATCGAAAGGAATAGCACCTCAAAGAGTTGAGGAAGTGAATGCTAGAACTGCTTGCACTTGTGCATCAGTTACGAGAAGCTAAGTGTATGCTAGATGTGTACAAAAGCCAGATATCTGCCATGCAGTGGGAGTAGTAAACTGTTACTAATCCTACTATGGAGAAAGAACACTTGATTGCAGTAATAACAATATCTTCAAAGATGACAAGGCTTTAGAGATAGTGATCTCTAAGTCTTATCTTCAAGAGCTTAAGACTTTATAGATAGAGATCTAAAAGGTCTTAACTGTAGATACCTTATGAGATAGTGATCTCCAAGAATAAGGGTATTCTGATAAGGATTATGGAAATACTGATTATAATAATTATTAAGCAATAGTATCAAGGATACTATATCGAGATTGAGTATTGGTTGCGTAAGATGCAACATTAGCATTGGATGCGAGCACTGTTACTAAGAGATATGCAAGTGCCGTAAAAGGACTTGGCATAGTCTTTTGGGAACAGAGTGATTGATGAGCATACATGAGTGTGGGTTTAAATGATTAGCCCATTAATGGCTCTTTGGGCAAGTGGAAGATTGTTGGACATGCGAGCCCACAGCGAGCCATTATGCAATAAATGTTATTGCGTATATCATTCCCTGATCTGAAATGAAGAATAAATAATTTGCATAATAAGTCTCTCTTTACAATTAGGGTTATGTACAGCGGCCATCTTGATAATCATATAGCTGTTATTTCATTAGATGAATCATAGAGGCTGGAGCTTGGATGAATATCTAATGGGTTAGATTGAGAACTCATCAAGCACCATCAAATGATTGTTAAGATGTGATCTCCAGCCTGAGTAGGAGATGGCAATCCTTTCTCACATAGGCTGATATCTGACCGACCTCTTGATGTAGGTCCTCTACATAGGAATAGAGATTCAGAGGTGTCAGATTAGTTAGGTCAAAGAGTTGACTTAACGAGATCAAGATAACCAAAGTCCTATATCGTATACTGTCATGATACAGGCACACATCCTCTGACCGGAGACAGATGTGTTACTATATGTCTGAGTATGTACATTTGGCAGACCAATAGGTTGATGACCTAATCAAGGTATATACACCGACGCGCTGGTGTGCATATAAGGGCATATGAGTAATACGATCTCTCAAAGGGATCATACAGGTTCATTACTGAACCGGAAGACATGAGCTCACTCATGAGATATTAAAAATAATCAAATCCCATGCAAGGTCGTCTCGCTTTGGAATCTTGACTGAATTTGTAGGTTTGATATATACTTTTGGAAAGTATATGATCAAGACCTTTAGGTATGATATATGATTTTGGAAAGTATATGATCAATACCAAATCCCAATGATCAAATGAGAACTTACTAATAAAACCCTTAAGTAGACAGTATAAAGTTGATCTAATACTTTGGGTTTATTCTGGGTCTTCCAGTATGAAGGATGTACAGGTGTTGGGAATACCTGAGGGTGTTGTGATCATAAACGATTGTATAACCATGACGCTTCCATTCCTAGGGAGTGATGAAACGGGTCTGGATTTTAGTGACTCCTCTCAGTGGAGAAGTGATCTGATCTGGGTCCAAATGTTGGACATTGATCTGAATGTGATTCACATGCAATAAGAAGATTAGATTTGCGATCTTGATTTAATCAAGCATCTATGAGAGACCTGAGATCTGGATTTGAGATGTGATCTCAATATCCAAGTCACTATACGTGGAACAATACAATTGCCTTGTCCTTATCTCCAAGTATCTGTGGAGAAGGCACATTATTCTTGAAGGAGTTCAAGAATAATTCCTATGATGAATTTAGTATCCAAGCAAGAAGGTCTAGATAATTAAATGAGATTTAATTATCAAGTATAATATGAATAAGATTCATATTGTGAGAATGATTGTTCTAGATAATTAAATGAGATTTAATTATCAAGTATAATATGAACAAGATTCATATTGTGAGAATGATTGTCCAAGATAATTAAATGAGATTTAATTATCAAGTATAATATGAATAAGATTTATATTGTGAGAATAATTATCCAAGATAATTAAATGGGATTTAATTATCAAGGATAAGCATATCATGGATAGTACTATCCAGAATATCTGTGTATATTATAAATGGGATTTATAATATATCAAGAGAGAGAAATTTTATAAATAGCATTTGTTAATTATTAAATGTGGATTGGATTCGCATTTATTAATTAATTGAAAATGTAATTTAAAAATTAGTTTGGGTTGTGAATATGATTCACATTTTTTCAATGGCATGATTGAACAAATTAATTTGGAATTAATTTGGTGGATATTTTTATTATAAATACATTAAGAAATAATAATACAAAATAAAAGAGAGATGAATAACCACCTTATGAGGTGGAATCACCAATGACATGGTCAAAGGTGACGCTCCCTCATTTTTGGGGGGTATTTGTTATCTCCCTTTTATTATATTATTATCTCTTGATGATTAATTTATGTTAAATTAAATTGTGTAGATAATATTGCAACATATATTTAATTTAAATATAAATTAATGTTGTTGGCTTTTAACCAACAACAATCTTGGCCATTGATTGATACATAATCCACCATGGTCGTTAGATCTATGTATCCCATGGATTTAGATCCATTGGATCCTAAACTAATATAAAAGGAGAGCTAGCCTAGCCTTTCTTGGGACACATCATTAAGAGTTGTAGAAGCCTACTACTCTCTCTCTCTCATTCTCGCCTACTCTTCCTCTCTCTCTTCTCCAAAGGTGGTCGTCCATCTTGTGTGTTGAGAAAGGAAGTCTCATGCCTTCGCCTTCGACGACTCGAGGATCTCCTTCTTCTTTGAGGCTGCTTGCTCTAAAGGAAGACGACAGATTTCGTTTGACGAAATCAGGGGATTCATTGTTTGGATCTTCATCGAGGATTGCGGGAGGGTAGCGCCTCATCATCGCGCCCGCAAGTGCGTTCTTCGTGGATCGGACTTGAGCCAGGAGGATCTCTTGCTTTAGAGATCTTGTGATCGCAACTACGCTCCAAGAGGTATTCCTTATACTTTGTGGTTTGATTCTGAGAAATGTTCTCGTGATCATGTGGTTTCATCACTTGATTAAAATTTTTTAATTCCCGCTGCATCTTGCGACTAGTGCGACTAGTCACCCTGATCGTATGAGATACGATCGTCACGCTTCCGTGATGCGCTTGAGGATTCTCAATATCCTTCACCTTTGTTGCTGCTAAAGCGAAAAGCCTGAGGAGCCTACTACTTGGCAACTCGTCCCCCGTCTAATCATCCATCCAGAATCTAAAGCCCTCCCCATCACCAACCTTCAAATGCAGCCTCGGAGCCTATAATGGTAGAACTTCTCGCACTCCACCCCACAGTGAAGATTCAACCCCCACTCTCACAGCCTCCAAAGAACCCCGAACTTCGTAGATCTTCCGCAAGAGTCTAGCCACCAAACTTTCCAACATGCCCCAAATCTGAATGACTCACTTCACCAGCAGAGCCTTGTTCATGCACGCCACATCTTGATTACCCAAACCTCCTTCACCTCACGGTCATGTCAGCTCTTTCCAACCAACTAGATGCATCCCCGATCGTTTTTGTTTACCATCCGACTAAAAAAAGCTCTGCATCATTGTTTCAATCTTCTTGCGTACACCCACTAGCATCAATCGAGTGGAGAAAAGAAAATAGGGGTTGCCGACAACACATGTTTCAGAAGGATTAGCTTTCCTCCTCTAGATAGAGTAACTGCCTTCCATCCAGCTAACCTCCTCTCTAGTCTGTGCAGAACCATGTCCTAATGTGACCTCTTGAGCTTGCATGGGGCAAGGGAAAGTCCCAAATAAGAAATCAGCAACTCACCCAGTCTACAATCCAACAATTCTGCCATTCTACCACCATCGTCAACCCCCAACCCCAGTAGAACCACAACCGACTTATGCTTGTTGATCTGAAGACCCGAAAGATTGCTAAAGACCTCCACAATATATTTTGCCCTTGTAGACATCTCCTCTGAACCTCCTAGAAAGAGCACTGTATCATCTGTATATTGCAGGAGAGGCATGGAGATGGGTCCACAATGGAACCAATTGCACCATCCATCTTCTACCTCATACCTGAAAAGAACTGTTAAAGCATCAACTACCAAGACAAATAGCATCAGCGCCAACGGACAACCCTGACGAACTCCCCTCTGAGGTTGGAAAAACCCCCCTTCAGGTCTCCCATTCACCATGACTGAGTAAGAAGAGGTCGTGATACATCTCTTCATCCATGTAATCCAAAGATTTAGAAATCCTCAATGTCTAAGAGATAGCCATAGAAAGGTCCAGTCCACGCAATCGTAAGCTTTTGCATAGTCGATCTTCCAAATTAGACCTTTCTTCTTCGTCTACTTCCACTGAAGGCAGATCTCAGATGTCATTATCAAACCGTTAGTCATCTGTCTACCGGGTATTAAAGCAGACTGTCCCTGAAGAATCACCAAGTCGACGACTTTCTTGACTCTATCTGCCAAAACCTTTACCACAATCAAGTAAATGGCATTTGACAACGTTATCGGCCTGTAGTCTTCCACTCTCAGTGGATGATCTTTCTTTGGAAGGAGGACAAGCAGCGCCCTGTTGACTTTCTCAAAACCCATGTTCCCCTCCCTAAACTCATTGATCACAACTATAATCTCACCCTTCAAACAATCCCAGAACTCTCTATAGAAGAAGACATGAAAACCATCAGGACTAGGGGTGTCATCTACATTGAGCCCCCAAACCGTACTTTTGTACCTCCTCCTCCTCCTCAAAAGGAGCCTCAAGCCCCTCCTCCTGCTCCTCCGACAACACCTCCACCCCTCTCCCTAGCCACCCCCAGTCTTCTCTCTTCCTTCTCCTGGACGCCTCCACAAAATGCCCACTGAGAGCATGCCTCAGCTGCGCGTCCCCCTCCACTCTCACCCCCCCCCCCCAGACCTCCAATTCTTGTATGAGATTCCTTCTTCTTTTTCTCGATGCCATGGAATGGAAAACATTTGTATTTGCATCTTCTTCCCTCAACCACTTCTGTCTCGATCTCTGCCCCCATTCTATCTCCTCTTTCTTATCTTCCAACAGTAGCTCTTCTAGTACCGGGCTCTCTCTGCAAACTCATCCTGATTTAGTTCTCTCTAGTCATCCAGCCCGTCCAGACGAACAACCCCCTCCTAAGCTACCTCCATATGGGCCCTTCTCCTCATCCTCATCTCTTTTCCATAAGTAAATGGAAATTTTTTCAACAGAGACAGCTTGCTTACAAGGAGAACCACGGTCGACCCGTTTGGTTTCCACCCATTCCATCGCGATATCACCTCATCCTTGAATCCATTTTCCAATAGACATGATCTCTCAAATCTAAAGCAAAATCTTATCCTCGTCTGCTCTTCAGTAGACCATAGATTCAGTGTATGATCAGAATGTGCTCCAGGTAATGCCCAAGCCCGAGAAAGAGGGAAGAGCTCCATCCCTTCAGGAGAAAGAATAAATCTATCCAATCGAGATCTCGATATGACATTATGCCAAGTGTTGGCGCACCTCGTTGCATCCATGATCGACAACCCCCACGAATGAACAAAATTCACAAAGGCTTCAGAGCCCGGGTCACGACCCCCACCATGCCTAGACCGGTCCTCTGGAAAAAGAGTTAAGTTGAGATCCCCTCCAATGAGCCACACACCATCCTCTAAAACAGATCCTGCCTCGACTAGATCAGCAGCGAATGGACAACGATCACTCCTGGTAGGACCATACACATTTGTCACCGTAAAGCAAATCTCATCACAACGACGCTTCAGGCGCATGGAGATAGAGACGGCGAACGCTGCTCTCCCACTTTCTCGAACACATCCTTCTTCCAGCTTGTAAGGAGGCTACCTTGCACTCCATGGACCTCCACCTCTTCAAAATCAAAAACATCTCCACCCCCTAGGTCTCGCCATAAAGCATCTCCTCCCCTTGACACTTTCGTCTCTTGTAGCAACATCACATCTACATGTGCTTCGATAATAAGATTCCTGACATCGAGCCGTTTCTCGGGGCGACCCAAACCCCTTACATTCCAAGACAGCACCTTCATAAAGACACCACTTTTTTCTTCTTCAAAGGGACTACAAACCCCAGACTTTCTGCAAATTTTCTGTCCAGCAAGCTGAAATAACTTGGACGTCCGATAGGAGATACCGACTCGATTATTTCTGAAGTTGAGTTATGCACTCCCATGCTGACCCATGTTGAGGACCCCGCCACCCGCTTTCCCCGCCTCTTCCTCACCACCACCCCCTTCCTCTCAAAGCATCAGTCGACCCGTCGAGAATCTCCGCCCCCCTCACGGTCTCCCCTTCCCCCGTGAATACCCTTGTTGAGTTTCATTAGCTGCACCACCGAGCCCCTCGCCTTCCTTCAGGACCACCACCAACCCAATCCCTTCAACCCCTCCCCCTCGACTTCCCCCTCCGACCCCTGTCGGCACCCTTCCTTTTGAGAAATTAAGCACACTTCCAACTCCATCCCCGGTACTGTATGCGAAGTCACAGAAACCTCGAGCTGTGTATCATAGATCAGATGCCTGGGCTCCTCCATGGGCAAACACGTCGTTCCCCCAGCCTAGACGTCGAGACCTCCTTATCTCGTTGAAGATGATGTCCTGAATTGACCGCGGCCCCAGCGGCCTGGGAGACGTCCTTTGATAGCTTAATAGGGGTTGATTGCACGTCGAAGATAAGGGTCCGGTTGAACTATGTTTCCCTCACACCCCTGAGCCACGTCCTCCAAATCCGACAAAACCTGTAAACAGGCCTCCGCACCCATATCGCTTGCCTGACCTGGAAGGCAAATAATGTGATTTTTCAAAACATCTACCCGAGAATCTTTGATAAGAGGTTCCACACACGGGACAACTGAAACGTGATCACCTTTAGCCAACTGTTCCATATGACCTGGAGATTCCTCCCCTGCAATTAAGGGCCCAACCGTATTCCATGCAGAGGACTATGGGCGGGAGCTTTCAAACTTTCTTTCCCATAATATTGGATTGGGGCCACCTTGATTGGGGGATACGAAACATCCGCAGTAATTGGAGCGTATTGTTTCATGCACCCCGGAAATCGATCCCTCGCAGTGAAGGCTTCGAACCACAATTCCTGCGGAAAAACATGAGGCGCTTTGACTTCCACGTTGTCTGACCCCGTCGTCCGCCTCAACCGTTGCATCCACCGGCCTGCCTCCCCGCTGCGTCTTCTCCTCACTGTGGCTAAGGAGACCTTGGCCAAGGCATCCACCACCATCAAAATGCCACCGGACATCCAGATCGAATGTCGAAACTCCTATCGTGGCCAACTCCTAGTGAAGGGATCACCCCTCTATCCACACCAGCCACCAACCAAGACTTCGAGGGTGAAACGCTCGGACCTGGATAACGAGTTCATGCCACTCGCCTCTGGTAACTCCAGAATTGACAATATCCTCAACCTCGGCAATCCTCGAAAGAACCTTCCTTACCTGATCCAGGCCGTGCCGAAGATAAGGGATCCCTCGCACCCGAATCACAAAGAAACTTCGTGATGAGAAGATGCCATCTGTTGCACTCACCGATCTCCACTGAATGAGAGATTTTCCTGATGCGGACAACTTCAACAAGGCCTCCGCTTCATCCCCATCCATACCCCGTGCTAGCACCCGCCACGGTGCCACCAAGATAACATCTCCCTGGCATTGCCCCCCCCCCCCCCCTCCACACACACACCATTCCCACGTCCGATTCTCCCCTGAAGAGCACCTCCCTTCCACTAGCTTCCCCCACCAGCATACGCTTCGCCTTTCTTGTTGTCGGTGCAGCCTGTTTCCAAACCCTGCAATCGAAGCTACGTTGTGCAAAGCCATGGCATTTGAAGCATCGAACCGGCTCTCTACACTCGCTTGCCCAATGATCGAGTGCTCCACAGCGGAAGCATCCTCTCCCAAAAGGGCATTGCCTTGCCGCAGCCTGGATCGCTGCCCTTCCAACCCCAAACCTCCCACGTTGTCGACGAAGAACCTCCACCCACCCACTGTCGCGTGCACCCACCTGATGGCCCTGAGCTGCAAACACCCCGGCTTGCAGACCCCCACCACGAGATCGCCCTCGCTCTCCCGTAGGCTGACGCCGCCTCCCCTACTACATCACCCTCTCTCTCGTCCGGACTCCATCCAATATCAAGTAATTCAAAGAAGTGCTGACATGCCAAACCCCCAAATATAGTCCCATATTGGAAACTCATAAAGTGCGAGAATGTGTTAAAAGTTGTGAGGATTATTACTTGACAACTTGAACTTAAGCATTTTGGATGGTTATGGTGCAATCGTGCCCAATCGAACAAATTATCAGGATCAAATTTCATCAATATCAAACCAGAAACCCAATCTTAAGGCGTCACAATTTTCCTTTCTAGGATATGCACGAAGACAATTTAATCTACGAGAGTGAGCATAGATCTTCTGCTGTACAACAGAGGACTGTTATAATGCTCGACCATGCCCGAGCCACTCGATCAAGATCGTGCGGTTCGCACGGTAAGTGCCCACAAAAATCTGAATTTCATGCGAACCGTTTGATCTTGATCGAGCAGTTTGGGTATGGTCGAGCATACAACTCTCCTAAGCACAATATTTGAAAGTCAAATTTTATTTTAACAGTCACGGCACGTTGGCATATAAAAGCATCACCATCTCCAATGGTGTACATGATCACTTGCATGGCGGCAGCGGAGTGCAGCAAAGACATTTGTTATTCACGTATACCAACTAATCAAATTGACCGAGATTCCCCCCTGCAGGGATCTTCAAGCACAACCTATTATACGACACGTTCAGCTGGTGAAGATCCGGCAGCTTTGCTATCTGTGGAGGGATCCTCCCGTAGATCCTGTTGTGGCTGATGTCGAGGGCTGACAGGTTCCTCGGTAACACGACGTTACTCAGATCGAACTCGAACATGTTCCTTGACATGTAATAAATAGAGTCCACGTTCGATGCGCGGAACAGGAACGACAAGTCGCCAGAGAGCTTGTTCCGGGATAAGTCCAGCCTTATGAGATCGAGCGTAGCCATAGATTTAGGCACAGGTCCTGTTAACTTGTTTCCAGAGAAAAAGAGGCCAATCCTGGCAGGAAACTTGCCGAAGGAGTCTGGGATGGATCCCGTGAGATCGTTGTTGGCGAGGTTTAGAGAGCTGACCATCTTTAGGGACGACTGGCCTGTGAGGATGGAGCCGTTGAGTTTATTGGAGGAGAGGTTGATGGTCTCGAGGTTGGACATGGTGGCTAAGAAGGACGGTATGGGACCGGGGACCGGAGAGGACATTGTTGGTCAGGATGAGGATTCTGAGCTTAGTAAGGCGGGAGATGGCGGGGATGATGGGGCCGACGAGGTTTGGAAGCTCGGCCAAATAAATGGTTTGGAGGAAGGGTAGGTCTGATAGGGAAGAGGATCCTCCATTGTAGAGGGGATTGCAGCAGAGGTGTTGTAATCCCCTTTATTTTTTTGTGATTTTAATTCTAAAATCCAACCTTATAGATTGAATATTAGATTAATATTCTATATTTCCTTCAAACTTCATTTAATTTCGACATTATTTGCTATTTTATCTTAATGGTTGAAGATTCAGATCTTTTTTAAATGGAGTTCAAGTTGCTTAGATTTTGACCCAATGTTTGACTATTAAGATAAAATAACAAATAATATCAAAATTAAACGATATTTGAAGGATACGTAGAATATTAATCTAAGATTCAATCTATATGGTTGAATTCTAGAATTAAAATCAAAAAAAAAAATAAAGGGGATTACAACACCTCTCTTGCAATCCCCCTCTATAGCAGAGGATCCCCTTCCCTGCAATAGATGGGGGGATGGTACCGTTGATGCTGTTGTCCCCAGAGATCAAGAGGATGGTCACCCGACCGTAGTGGCACGAGACGTTTGGCCAGTCGCAGCAACCGTAAGAGGTGGTGCCCAAGGTCTTGAGGGAGACGGGGTCACCCCAGAAGGATTTGATGGAGAAGAGGGCTTCCTATCGTCTTTGTGGCACTTGGCAGATGCTGAAAAACATGGGTAGGACAGCAGCAGGATGAGGGATAGGAGCATCGAGAGATTGGGAGAAGCCATCTCTTCTTCTCTGTGCTTCATTTGAGGGGAGGAGAGAGTAAGGAAGTGGGTGCTAGTAGGATGTGGCGTGGTGATTGAACGGAACCGATGGGAAAATGATGGTTAAATTGGCTAATGGAAACGGAATAGATTAAAATATGTATAAAATATGTATTTAAATATAGATGGAATATATATAAATTATATAACTAATGTATATATCTTATTGTATATGCAAATATAAATTTAATTTGCAACATTGAATTTTACACACACACACACATATATATATATATATATATATAGGAAATTTATACAGTGAGCCCTGTGTCCATTTTGGTTGTGGTGAACACCCAATTATAGCCATCCATCTACAAGATTCAATCCCAAAAAATAAGAACTAATTTTTATGGAAATAAAACAAAATCGAAAATTAAATCTTTTCCAAAATTAGCTTTACGTTTCTGGAAAGTGCAACGTACACGTATATGATTCCTAAACTACCATTTCATTCCAACGCAAGGCACTTGTTTCGTTCCAACGCAAGAAGAGATGTATGCAATTCATTTTCATGATTTGATCGCTTATTTCTGTCATAATTTCATTGTTATAATGATATTTCTGTTCTATTAGCAGTATTTGTTTTGGGATCAAAATTAGAGAGATGATGAGTTTACTAATATTTATTTTATGAAACTTCATATTTTTTATCGTAAGCAATATTTTTTTTAGAAGTATGATTGAAATATGAGAAAGTGGTGTTCATAATATCAATTTTTATTCGTTTGATACATGATCTATAGTCATATTTGATTTTTTTATAGAATGTATTTTGATTTCATATAATAAAAAGTTACAGTAAACACAATTTCTATTTTTCATACGTTACATGGAAAATATACTAAGTTACTGATGTATTTACTTAATTTACTTATAAGATATTTTATGTTACTGTTGCTAACATAATTGTTACTTTTAATGCGTTACTTTGAAGATATACTGAGTTATTGATGTCTTTACTTAATTTACTTATAAGATATTTTATGTTACGAATGCTAACAGAATAGTTACTTTCATGTGTTACTTTGAAGATATAATAAGTTACTGCTCTTATCGTCATTATTACTGATAAAAATTCTACAAGTTACCTAAGTAATTTAAATATTTACTTGTCGTTTGCAATTAGTTACTGATATAGAATTAAAAGTTACTGGTTCTTTTCGCAAAATAAATCTACTTACTTTCGAAGTAGTGAATTCTTACTGATATGAATCACGAAGTTTATCTTACTGCTCAATTCAATAAGTTACTTAAGTAGCTCATCAAATTACCTATTTTTCGCATTGAGTTACTGTTATAAATACAATTATTACTTTTCATTATTATATATATGTCTTGCATTGTTACTGATGTATTTTCACAAATGCTACTGATAATTTATTATATCAGGTATGCCAGATGTCCGAACATTTCTTATGTTTCACGGAAGAAAAAATAAGAAGAGTTGATGATCGTTGCATACTTATTGATTAAAGAGACGGGAATAACATATCTGACAATAATATTAAGAACATATCATTCTGTAACAAATAAAAGAGTTAATTAACAAATGTAATTACCAAAAAATAATTGATGTGCAACTATAATTTCATTAACTAATCACAATGAGTCAGTAATATGAACATGCATATTCTGTAATTGTGCATATAACTTCAGTAATATTCAAACTCAATTGTCTAGTAATTATTCAGAAGTAATAAGTAACTATATCTTTAGTAACAATCAGAATGGGTTCAGTAATATGGACATTGTAATCAGTAAATGTTGTATGGACACTAGTTAATCAGTAATTGATGTATGGATACTAGTAACTATAACTTCAGTAACAATTACAATGAGTACAGTAATATAGACATTTGTAATTAGTAATTGCTATATGAACATTACTAATTATAACTTCAGTAACATATCATTCTGTAACTATAATTTCAGTAACTAATCATATTGAGCCAGTAATATGGACATGAATATTCAGTAATTGTTCATATTAACATAATTATTTTATCTATTCAATTGTCTAGTACATATACATAAGTATTAAATAACTATAACTTTAGTAACAATCAATATGCTTCAGTAATATGCATATTTGTAATCGGTAATTATTGTATGAACATTAGTAATTGACGTAATCAATAATTATAATTAGTAATTTACCTATTCTAATCTATACGTGGAATGATCATTCCATAAATAGACTGTATGCCGGCAATAATATAAACGTGTATTTTTTTATCTTACTAAAACCGACCACCTATTTTTAAGAAAATGATTTAACTTTAATTTTTATTATGTTAATAATGGAAAGCACACTGTTATTTCCAAAACCGTCTCCTACCAAATAGAACCAACATATACACGTGGCGAGCCTACGTTTAGTGCTCACCACAATCCAAATGGACACAGGGCTTACTGGATAAGCCCTATATATATAGGATTTCTTTCAAATAGGACGCAGTTACATATTAGTTCAGGAAGGCCAGCTCCTTTTTTGTATAAAACATGATAACTTTAGTAGAATACATATACAATTTTGTATTATAATGTGCAGTTTTAATGTTTGTATTATAATGCACAGTTTTATATGCGGCTTTGTATTTATAACGTGCAGTTATAATACAAACTGTATATGTATTCTACTAAAGTGTTCGTGTTTTCTACAAAAAAGGGTCGGCCTTCCTGAACTCAGGAAGGACTGCATCCTATTTCAAAGGCCCCCTATATATATGTATATATATATATATGTATATGTGTGTATATATATGTATATATAGGGAACTGATCATATGCACCCGTCCAACCGTGCGCTCTGTGCGCCTCCTTCTCAATATGCGCACACAAAAAGGGCCGGCCTTCTTGAACTCAGGAAGGACTGCGTTTTATTTGAAAGCCCCCCTATATATATATATATATATATATATATATATAGAGAGAGAGAGAGAGAGAGAGAATGGAAGATGTTCTGTGTAACAACCAAGTTGGCTGTTACACGGAGCAGTTTCCTCCATTTTTTATTTATTTTCAAAATTTTTTTCATGTATACTCAACTATATATCCCTCCTACATGTCATGCAAATTTCGTGAGAAACAGAGACTCCTAAGCCCTCCATTTATAACAAGTATTTTTAACGGTCTGAATTTTGTTGTAATCAACCTGTTCTAGATGGAGGGCTTAGGAGTCTATATTTCTCACGAAATTTGAATGACATATAAGAGAGATATATAGATGAATATACATGAAAAAATTTTGAAAAAAAATAAAAAAGGGAGAAACTGCTCCGTGTAACAACCAACTTGCCTGTTACACACAATAACCTCCTCGGCCTCATATATATGAGGAAAGCAAGCCTTCTTTGTGAAGTAGGTAACCTTACCTACGTCACATCCATGTTTTGCAAATTTTTTTATTTTTTTGAAAAATTCTTCCGTAGATTTTCATAACTATATCCTTGTAATATGTCATCCAAATTTCGTCAGAAACAGAAACTCCTACGACCTCCATCCAGAACAGGTAATTTACAGCAAATCTAAGTCCGTTAAAAATACCTGTTCTGGAAGGAGGCCATAGGAGTCTCTGTTTCGGACGAAAATGGAATGACATATTAGAGGGATATAAATATGAAAATCCACAGTGGTATTTTCAAAAAAAAAGTAAAAAAATGCTAAAAATAGATGTGGAGTAGGTAAGGTTACCTACTTCACAAAGTAGTCTCCCTTTCATATATATATATATATATATATATATATATATATATATATATATGTACATAAATACATACATACATATAGGATTTCCTTCCAATAGGATACGACCCTTCCTGAGTTGAGGAAGGCCATCCCCTTTTTGTAAAAAATACGATGATTTTAGTAATACGCATACAATTTGTACTATAATGTGCAGTTTTAATGTTTGCATTATAATGTGCAGTTTTGTGTATGATTTGTATTTATAGTGTGCGGTTATATACAAACTATATACATATTCTACTAAAATGCTCGTGTTTTCTACAAAAAGAGGGTGGCCTTCCTGAATTCTGGAAGGACGTACCCTATTAGAAGGGCCCCTATATATATCATTTAAACTATATATACTGAATAGAATGACAATAGTTAAATTTATGTTTTAAATGCATTTAATGCAAGAACTTGTGGTGGAGTAGTTAGTTAGAGGTTTGCTATGTGTTGTTGAAGGTCATTAGTTCAATTCCTAACAATGATATTTGTTTTAATAAATTCAAAATAATTGTGGTTCAATTTCCATTCAACTGGATCAAATTGGATGCGAACAATCCAGTTAAATTGACCATTGAACAAAAAAATTGGCATTCGGATCGAATCGCTGCAAACCGATAAACCGGACCAGTACAAGCACGATCCGATTTTAAAAAAATAAAAATTGAGATATGGAGCGTATCCTCCACAGTACTGCAGAGGTTTGCTGTAAACTCGAACCAATCTCGAACCGCTCCATCTTGATCGAGAGGCTCAGGCTTGGTTCGGGTTTACAGTAGACTTCTACAATATTGTAGAGGATCCGCTCTCATTGAGATAAGGCAATGATGGGTCTTGATGTGACAATTGTAATGGGTTGGGAGATGCTTAGTAGGCAAGCCATTGGTCTGACGGTGGTGCACTAGCTTAAAAAATACTAGTAGGTACCCTGTGCGTTGCACGAGAATGTATGTATGCAAAAAGGTCTGTAGATAACACAATCATCTAAACGAAGAGAAATAGCTAATACAATGACTCAACTTGAGATATTCTTAAACAAATATAGTACGAATATTAACCCATGTCTTCTTAATGTTTGTTTTATAAAGATTTAATAAAGAAACATCAATAATCATGACTAACATATCTGATGGGTAGCTTTTACGATAAATAATTAATAACTAACAAAATTCAATGAGGTCTTATAAAAAACTAAATTCAATGTGGTAGAAGACAAACACACGTGTTATTACAACCTGCAAAATCCAACGAAATGTTTCAACATAATTTGACAATATCCAAAGAAAATCATGTCCGAGCAACCAAAACATAGATTATATATTGCAATCACACTAGACATGAACAAAAACTATCAAATAAAATTACATGAAACAAAGAGAGCTGTAAATTACATTAGCCCATTACAAAAGAATACAAATCATAAACGTTTTACCTGGAACAAAAGTGTCAACGAAAGGTTGAGTGTGTCAGGACTCTTGGGCTTTTTACATCCTATGTGATGTGATAGAGTAGAGGCGTGTATAACAATATTCAAATGCTAATGCAAGCCTTAAGGAAGGTGGAAATAGCAAGATGCTCAAAGATACGAATTTAAACTCAAAAGATTTATACTTACTTTAAGATTGTGCATAAGGAAGGTGGAAAATAACATAGACCATGCAAGCCTTAAGGAAGGTGGAAAATAGCATAGACCATGCAAACCTTGAAATAGATTTCCAATATCCGGCCAGAAATAAAACAAAAGATTATGAGAATTACGGTGCAAAACGTAAGAGGATGTAGTTTGGGAATCTATTCTGAACATAGTACATGCATGCACGGTGTGATACAATCACAACAGACATAATTGAGAATCCAAGCTGGAACAAGGCTCCAAGCCTATTTGCAATTCAAAAAGTTCTATCAAAGGTTAGATTTCAACACTATAACCTCGCATGATTTTAAGTCTATTAGCAATTAAGGAATAACGGAAGTTACATTAATTTAGAATAGCAAATATGAAAACAAAGAACCTTATGTATTTTTCTTTGAATGAAGAACCTTATTTATTTGCAAGAAGGAATCGAAAATCCTGATGTGAAGTTAGCCAGGAGATCATAGATGCATGCAACGCTCAAACTCAAGAAACCAAACATAATATATAAAATTGTCTTTGAATCTATTTCTTCGGAAACAATAAAACCAGATGAATTAAAAAATAAATATATCTGCACTATATTGAACCTCAACTAACATAATCACTCGAAACAACTCCAAATATTCCATTAAAATCGCTTAATGACAGCTTTAATCAATGTAGATGGAAAAATATAAAAGAGTGTCATTTCCCATAATAAAATCGACATAAATATAGAAGGATAAAAAGCACAATGAAAGCTTTACTTGAACATCACCCGTTAAGTTCGTACGATGAGGAAGCAAAGGAGGAAGATATGGTATGCAACTCCTCAAGAATTCAGATGTTGTATAAATTCTCATTATATGTGTGAGTGGATATCGCAGTGCATTGAATATGATTCCTCTTGCAGCAACGATCCACAAAGTGCATGTTTATTAGCATTAAAAATAGCAGATTTGATATGATGATAATAAACACCACCACCTATTAATGGAAGTACTTGACCACATCCACAGATAGCTCCAATTCGTGAAATGGTTGGTCACAGAAGAATATATGCATGATTATAACTTTTCATTCATAAATATTGAACCTGCGCATAGAAAATACATGTAAAATATAAAATAATATAGATGAGAGCAAATATAAAGTAGCAGAAAAGGCAAACGGAAAAAATGGAAGGACTTCATGTGGATGGAGGAGGAAACACACCCGTGGAACACTTCGAAGAAAATCTTATCGACTGAGCCTAACAATCCTCCCAACTTGAGCTACCAATTTCAACCGAAATCCCCATCTTCGCCCTCACCTTCCACACAGCCTCATCGCCATACCTTTCGCTCATCATTTACCTCGTGATCAGGATCCTCCCTCCAATCAGCTCCACTCATGCATGGACTTGGAGAACAACAGCTCCCCTGCGAACGGCACCATGTCCATCTTCAGACCGTCAATGTTGCGACTAACACATTGTGAGTATGTGTCGTAAAGAACATCCTCACCGACAACATGCATGGCCTAGAGCGCACTCCCTGGCAATGTCTGATAGAAGGTTGCGGAAGCTGACCTCAAACTCCCAGTAGGACCTCTCCATGAGGAATAGGGAGGCCTCCATGAGTGCGAGGCCGTAGAAGATGTTGAGAGCTGACTTCCGGTTGCGCTTGTCGGTATCGCCCTTCGCCACCTCATCGTAGTCCTGCATCGCGAGGAGCGCGCACACGAGAAAGAGAGAGATGACGATGCAGGTCATGGCAGAGAGGAGTTGCATGTAGCAGATGAGCCAGCTCATGTTTGTTGAGAGGAAGGCCCAGTTAATTAGTGTGCGATCTCGATCGCTGTGGGTGATCTTCCGGCTGCTTCGTAGTGAGGAAGGCGATCTGCCGGGAGGACAGGGATGAGGGGCAGCGGTGATGGAGAGGTTGCTCATGCTGCAGAGCGACGTGCAAGTGAGCTGATGCGAAAGGACCTACTACAGTGTATCGTCGCTCAACTTGTAGAGCAAGAATATAGGCTGCGGAAGAGGATAAGAACCCTCTACCTTTGGGGGCAAAATCGAAATGTCAGTTGCAAAGAATATGTCAGTAGTACGTATACGTAACAGCCATGAGGCTGATCCGATCTTCTTATCCTCACCAGGACAGAGGAGGCAATAAATAAATACATCGAGGGTACCAATGGAATAAAATGGCGGGAGAAATGAACAGTTCTCACAACAGTAATGCTCCCACGGGGCTTTATATATAGTAAGATAGTCCTCTGGTCTACGTGAGATAATTTTCTTGTATTCTGGAAACAAACAAACAACCGTAACATGACAATAGACTATGATAGATGAACTGTTTGTTTCATTTCCAAAAATATATACGTATTTTAAAATTTAATTTTGTCATCTTCCTCTTTTTATTGATTTTTAAATTTTAAAATAGTTCACTATAGTACATTTGTGTAACTAAATTCATCGATATTTAGACTATAGAGTTTCTATGGTATTCATAGTTTTTGAAAATTTTATTTACTTCTGGTAATTCGCAATGTTGAGATTTTTATAGAATAATGTTTATTTGATAATTTAAAAATATGACTATTTCAGAAATTATGCTATTTTCCTCTCTTTTTTGGCTTTTGGATTTTAAAAATAATAAAATGTAGTATTTTCCTCTTTCAAAATCTCGTTATCTAGAAACAAAATGCAAAGTATACACCAAATGTTGATATTGTTGCCTTCTAAGTAATAAATTCTTTTAGATTGAAAATCAATAATATAGTAATTTTATATATTTATTTCATAAAGTATTTATAACTATTGTAGTGAAATTATTACTTGGGCTAAATCATTTCCAGTAAACACTCTTTTTTACGTCAATTCAATATCAGACATATAATCCAAATGTTAAGTGATACTAACATGAGGATAGACAGTGAGGGGAAAATAAAATAATCAAGAATCCAATCCATAGGAGATTGGATTAGTTTTGATTTGTGTATTTAGTAAATTGGACTGGATCGAGAAAATTTATAGTCTATTATAGTTGCATTGGACATAGATTAAGGAAAAATCCAACCAAAATTCGATCCGTATGCACCTCCAATAGTTATGGAGATCTCCAAGGTTTACATTGTAATTTTCACAGCTAACTTGCCGATGTGAATCTAATGCCTCTTGCAAGTGCAAAAAGAAGCGATGACATTTTTTAATTTCTTCGCATTGGTTGAATTGTAGGTTTAGGATTAGATGCTCTTGTTGGATACTCGTCATCTAATGGGGATATGGGTGGCACAATGCCATGCCTCATTTTTTTATTGCTTCGTCAAGATCGAAGGATCTTCGGTGGAGCTCCTCTTATTGTTCCCTGAACTTCGCCACATGGTTGGCGGTGCTATATTACTCAAACTCGGATGCTAAGGGTGTCAACATGTTCTCCATAGCTCAAGGGATAGAATCAAGAAGTTTATCGAGAGGTAAGTATATATATCTATCATGTATGTTCAGAATTGAAAAAATTACTATATTTTCAAATGATATTTTTTGAATAGAGTTAATATTTTAAAAATGAACTAATCTATTTTTGATAAACTTATAATTTAAATATATTATTTATTGAGGTTAAATTTTCAAATAGATTATTCTTTTCGTTGGTGTTTTTTAAATTTTGATAAATCTAATAGTTTAAGTTATTCTAAATCCGTCCAAAATGACTAAATTATCAAGTAAAATTTTCAAACAAAAATAATTCATGGTTAAAAGGAAATAATAAAATTTATTTTATTTACATCGAGTACTAGAAACAACGGGATAGATAAATAAGCTCAAATACAATTTTATATCAAATTACACTTAAAATATTAATACTTTGAAAGTGATTGGATAAAATTTTAAAAGAAACTAAAATATAGGAGGGTAAAATTCGAACCCTGATCTTCAAAATGTTAACCATGATACTCTACAACTTGACCATTAAATGAAGTTATAATCTTTCTCTTACAACATTATATTTAATAAATTTAAGAAGGGGCCATCTTAAAAACTTTAAGCATTACACAAATAAAATATTTTGATCAAGGAATAGCCATGGCCCTCCGTCATATGTGCTAGTTCCAATCGTACATAGCTTCCTCTACGCATTAAGGGTATTTATAAGTTTTGGAAGCTTCTAGAAGCTTCGACCACTTGGAGTAAATAGAGAGTGGAGACCCATGCGTCAAAAATACATTCCTATGCTCTTATGATCTTGTAAAATAGTGAAGAAATAGAATCTGTTACCATGTGATTTCGCATTTGCAATCATTTTTTATAAGATTGTGTTGTACTCATAGTATGAATACCTTTTATCGTGAATTTGATTTGTATCTTGTGCGCTTTGTGAGCTTGCGAGATGAGCTTTGTTATGCAATTGCTTCCAGGTCCAAAGAACAAAATGTCGTATTTCCTTATTTGTCGATACATTGCTTTTCCAATAACTTTCGTATTCGAATGAATCGGCAACATATTTTGTTGTTGATGTTAAGGTCTTGAATTTCCTCCAATCAACCAAAAGTTGGTGACATCTAGTCGAAGATTTGATGTAGAAACAACCTGCAGACTTGGATTTCATTCAAATATCGTAGCAACATTATGGAATTTTTTGCTACGATTAGTTAAATCATATAAATTTGTTTAAATACTTATTAAAATGTCAATAATCAAGTTCCGTTCTGTTTAAAAAAGTTCTGCACGATTCCAACCATTGGAAGAGAAATCAATAAAATATAATGCTTTGTTTTTTCCTATTTCCGGCTCGGAATCGTTTTGAATATATTGACATATTCAAATTAGGAATCAGGCCTTATTTTTAGAAATATTTGGATTTGCCTTGAATTTAACTCCATGTTATATGGTGGATTCCAATTTATAGTGCGATGATCACATCTTGCAAATTTAGTAGTAGAAATTTTTTTTATTTGGTTGTATACAATAATTATAATGTATATTTGTTTTAAATTTATTATTATGTGCATGCTTTATTGTGAGGCAATGACACTCAAAGTTGACTTAACTGATGATGACCCGGAATCCCACCTCTTTAATAATGAATACTTATCATAGTATAAGAAGTAGAAAGCAACTCGTCAAAATCACACTTTGGAATATGCAGAAAATTTAACTTGGTAAGTGTACCAAGGTCGAACTCAGGGAACAAGGTTTTTAACGATTTTAACTTAATTTAAGTAACTAACTAATTGCAAAAAAAAAGTTTTTAGTCAGACCAATAAAAGATATGCTAATGAGAATGAAATATAAATAAACAGAGAAAATGGTGTAGGATCTCTGATTATATGCATTTTCAATTCTCAATTAAAACGATCAATTAATCCTTGATCAATCAATCAGAGATCTACAAAAAGATATTCAAGAGATATATTCAGTTTAACTCTAAACTGCAGGCTAGAATATTAATCAATCAATAATCCTACAAATATTGAGACTATTGAAAAGAGAGATGGCCTAGAAATTTATGAATTAATTCTTAAATAAAATAAAATTTAATCACATGAATTATAAGGTAAATAAATCAATTACTCCTCCTCAATTAAGCTCCTGCAACAATAAAAATTTCCTCACAATATCAATGCACAAATAAGTCATTTTGAGCGTGCAAAAATCAATATAATCCTTGAATAATATTTCAATTTAATCAAGATTTTTCTATTTGTATGATATGTCATATGACAGAGAATTCAACAAGCTTCAAAATGACATATTATACGTTAAAAATAGAGTCCAAATGAGGTTATGATAAAATGAATGTTCATAGACTAATATGCAATAAAAATAAACCCGAAGGGGTGCCTTTGTAAATTTCCTTCGCACGCATGCACGGGGCACGTGCTTGCTGGGCAGGGACACTGGCGCTACTATCTAGAAATGTGAGGGATTTGTCTGCAAAGGGGGGGAAGGCTCGAGCCCATCCAAACTTTGAGGATTTGGTCAAGGCAACGTGGCAACCTTGGGGAAAACGATGGTGATGGCGATGACGGTCTTCGGCAATGGTAGGGCGGTCGAGGGTGATATGGCTCGGTGGAGGTGGTCGTGGCACAAGGAGGAACGGTGGTTGGCATGTGGTACATGGGATGAGGTGCTTTCTGCTTGAGGCAGAGTGGTTGTGCTGTGGCTGGAGCAGAGGTGCGGCTCAACAACGGTGAGGCGAGATTGATGGTGATGCAGCGTAGAGCCCATGGGTGAGCAGGGCTCTCCGAGCGGTCGACATGAGGGTGGAGGGCGTTAAAGGGAGTGGAGGAGCAGGTGGTGAAGTGGAAGGTGAAGTGCGAATGGCGAGGTGCGAGCGAGGGTTTACCTGGGGGGGGTCAGTGTAGAGATGGTGGCAGAGCGAGGTAGCCATCGTGGCGAAATGGTGATGCGCAAGTGTGATGGAGGTGAAAGAAGCTTAGGAAAAGAAGAAGGAAAGGTGAATAAGGAGTTACCTGGGGGAGGGTTCGCTTGGGGGAGGAGGAACCTTCTATTCTTCGCTCGAAGTTCCGGTGTAGAGCTGAGCTTAGCGAGGCTGGATGATGCTCTGCAATGGCGAGACAAGTCACCGGATCACGTCAGGATAGAGGGACGTCTTCTCTCAACCTCAGACAACTTTAGATGTCACCTGAAGCATGGTGGCTCGTGTTACTCCCTCTTGTGTAACGGAGGATGAAGAAGGAAGAGGACGACAAGGTGCTTTAAGAGGAGGCGGAGGAGCATAACGACATGGAGAGGCGTAACTGTCAGCAATGAGCGGGAGGCAGAGCACTGACCATTATTGGATGAAGGGAGCCACGTGGCGTGCTGGGGAGCGATCACGTAGCGGCTAAAATAAAATAAAATAATAAAAATAAATACATAAAAGAAAATAAAATAAAATAAAATAAGGTGACGGGTGGCTGCTCTAGGAGCTGCCACGTATCGCTCCTAGAAAACTCAGAAATTATATCAGAAGAAAAATTACAAAGAAATAGAAAATGAGGTCATATAAAAAAATGATCTGCATGAAAGTTGTTTTTCTCGACGAGATCTATAACTTCTGTGAAGGGAGCAAAACTAAAAGAGATCATATTCACAAAAAGTAATATTAGTTGTACTCTATAGATATAAAATACCCGTATTTTGTATTTTACAAATTTTTTATAATTTTTAAATAAAGTAAAAATCAAGATAATATCAGATAAATAATAAAATAAATAATACACATTAATGTATTTTTTTAGCTTTTAATAATTAACAAAATAATGAAGTAAAATAAATGGGGCATATATATAGACTTATAATGATTTATTTTCTTTGATTTTTACTTCAATTTTGATCTGGATTTTTTTATATTTTATTAAAGAATAAATCAAATAAAATAATGAAAAAAAAATAAATCAAAAAAATTACATTTGTACATAAAAGAATAAGGTCAAAACAGTCAAAATGTACAATATACAGTGAAGTCCCAAAACCTAAGTTTCACATATGAACTCCAATTCTTTTGAATTTAGTCTTATTTTGTAGATAATTGAATGTACATTGTTTTAAAAGCGAGTAGCTGTTCATAAGAGACTGTATGAGGGAGAAAATGACATTTATAGCCTTTGTCTTTAGAACTAGGGTTTGGATTTTATTGGGTAAATATACAAGTTATTATTATTATTTTTGATATTTTTCTTTGATTAGTGTTAGTAATATGTGCACAATAAAGTTGATTTATTTAATTTAGAGTTAGTGAAAATTACTTAAAAATAAGGAAATTAGTGGGATTATGCATGTGATAATGTACAAGGATTTTGGGCTTCTTATTAAATGCAATTACGCATGCTAAAACATGAATATTAATTGCATATGTATGAATGATAGAAATGTAATTTAAATGAATAAATGCATGTAAAGACTTGGGAAAATGGCTTTAGATTCATATTTCATAGCGATGAATCATAGATTCCTCATTCCCGTATACGTAAATCTTGCTCGTCTGCGAGCAACTAAAATGAAATGCCAAAGTGGAATGATATTGAGTTCCATGTTATGGTCATGAACAAAAGGTGAAAATGGAGCTTGACTCGACCTTTGGATTAATAATGTGACGTAACTCCTTATGAGAATTAGGGTTTTAAGAACAATGGTCTACAAGATGTACAAATCATCATCAATACCCAGCTCAAAAGTTATCTTAGATCAACCCACTCCCAAAGCATCACACACGAAAACTGAATATTTGTCTCTAGTGTGTGAAGGGTGTTAATGTAAAGTCCCTGGCATCCGGGTTACTAGTTTACACAACATTCACATTATATAATTTATTATTGATCGTACTAAGTAACGAAAAAGAGGAAAAAATTTACGATTAAATGATATTCACAATATATTAACAAACCATATAATAACATGTCGCCTAAGAACAATTAGCATTTATATCCATGTAGTAAAACATGTATCAAAAGAATTTTTCATCATTTTGTACATGTATCTCGGAAATATGATCGAAGAGAAAAAGAAACAAAATATATATATTTACGTGCACAATGACTGTCAGGTATACCGTTAAACAAATGTCTGATCACCAAAAGCTAAGTCTCTTGAAAATCAATTATTAAGTCACAGGCGCCTTTCCTGCCATTCATGTTAGGAATAAACGGATGTTAACAAATGTTGTGTACAACTAGAATTATAAAAATAACATATATTTAAGTGGTTACAAAAAGAAATCAAGTAGATATGTAATGATATTGCAATTATTTAAGATACTTGCATGGAAAGTTGGTTTTCTAGTTTTTCTGTATAAAATTCCTTTTTCACTCATCATATTAAGGCTTTCAATAATTAATTATTTCCTTGATTCATTATATGATCGTGATGGCAAAGATGATCTAGATCTAATTTACATCCTTTTTCATTATTGCCAATTGTAAGATGCGACGATAAATCTTTTTTGAATGCAGATGATTGACAAAGATTTTCATGTTTTGATCTTTATCTTCGCTAAAACCTACTAGCATTACAATAACCAAACTCAGTGGTGAAGAAGCCTCATAAGAGCCTCTTCGGTCTCGCTTTCCCAGTGGAAGTACGGTCCTGGAGAAAGTAAGCAAACTCAAACTACACCCCTGAGATGGGTGGGAGAGACCCTCCGGTCCAAGTCACTCCAGTCCTACCCGATCGGTGTAGGTACGGGCTAAACGAGCTCAAAGAAAAATCAAGGGTTCTCTAGCTTAGGTACCCTAACAGAACACAGGGTCAGCGGAACTGATCAAAAATAAAACACATGAAACCCAGAGAAGCGTAAAAACTACGAGCTCAAGATAAAACCATAGAAGAGACTAGGATCCTAGTTCCGCACACTAGGCAGTTGCTGCCCAATTTGTACATTCAATCTCTAGCTTAGTTGAGGGTTGCCATTCGCACAATTAGGTGTAATAGGCACAATGACCGGCATAACTATTTGTCATCAAGAAAATTAAGAAAAATACCACTGATGCAACACAATCTGTCTACCATATTAGGTTCAACGTAGCATAAGTTTTCTCGCTTGATGTTATATTATTCTAAGCTAAAATATTGCTTGCTCCGGAGATGTTAAAAATCTAATATGGTGGTCTATTTTTTACTAACAGTATATGGTTGGGGAATCATGGACTCCCTATCGTAGTCAAAGGTGAATGGTAGTAGAATTGATCCAAGATGATAGAGAGTAGCAATGATTTTGAAGGAAAAAATTTCGGAATCGATGACTATTGAATGTAAGGAGAAATCCACAACACTAGATCTTAATTCAAAGGACAATGTTGATCAAGACAATTTCAGCAAGTAGCAGATTCAATTATTCAAATTTTATTTGAGTGTATATATGGAAAAATGGAGGAAATCATATGGATTTGAGAGAGAGTAAGTAGGAACCATAACCCTTATTGTTGTATCATATATGAACCTATTTAAGGATCATCTAATATTATTATATATTCAACATAATTTCAATGATAGATTCCTTGAATTTCAAGCTATAAGTTTGATTCAACAACAGAAATTAAATGATAATGTCCCAAAATTCTCAGCTATACTTCGATTCAATAGTAGCAGAAGTTGAATGATAATTTTCCCCAAAATCTCAACCACAATTTGATTCAACAATAGCAGAAATTAAATGATTATTTTCTCCAAAACTCTCATCTATAATTTGATTCAATGGTAATAGAAATCAGATGATAAATTACTGAAATTCTTAACTAAAATTTTAATTTAAAAATAGCATAGATTAACTGATAATTTCCCCATTTCTCAATTATAATTTGATTCAAAAGTAGAAGAATTTGATTGATAAATTTCCCCAAAATTCTCATCTATAATTTGATTCAACAATAGTGGAAATCGATGATAAATTTCCAAAATTCTCAACTAAAATTTTTATTTGATAATAGCATAGATAATTTCTCCAAATTCTCATATATAATTTTCTTCAACAGTAGCAGAATCAGATGACAAAATCCCAACGTTCTCAGCTATACTTTTATTCAACAGTAGCATAAATTGAATAATAATTTTCTCCAAATTCCCAGCTATAAATTTACTCAACAGTAGAAAAAATCAGACGATAAATTTTCAAAATGCTCAGTCATTTACTGAACTAATCAAAATTTGCAACATGCAATTTGAAATCCCCAATTCTCAGCCTTTTGATAAACTAATTAGCAATAGAAACATGCAACTGAAAATCCTCAAATCCTTAATTAATCGGTTGGAATACAACAACACATGCATGCAAGAAAAAATCCCCAAATCCAGAATTAATCGGTGGGTATACAACAACACATACATACAAGAAAATATCCCCAAATTCTTAATTAATTAGTGCGTATACAACATCACATACATGCAAGAAAAAAATCCTCAAATCCTCAATTAATCAGTGGGAAATCAAGAACACAGACGTGCAAGATTATGCAAACTAAAAAGACAAAGTCTCAACCATTTTTCTAAGCCTGAACAATAACTGAAATTTATAAATTAACAACCTTCAAAATTCTTGCAAAGAATGGAAGAGAAGTAGAGAATAGAAGAAACATTCATGGGTTGGCAGCAAAGGGGAGGTATTGATGTTCCTTGAAATCCTTAACAAAATGGAGGATTTTAGTTCTTCAGCAGTTACAGCAGCAAGATGCAGAAGATGAGGATGGGTTTCATCTTTTGAGAATGAAGAGGAGGATGATGAGAAGAAGAGAAAGAGGGGGGAAGTAGAAGAAGGGGAGAGGGTGGTTGGTGATACATATAGAAGAAAAAAAGGTTTTAGGTGTCAATTGATTGAGAGAGGGGAGTGGCACGTGTGTCTCTCCCTTCTCTCCTATTTAATATATTTTTTTACAAATAACCCTTCTTAATTCATCTTTTGATGAATTGTGTAATCTCTCATAATTGACTTTTCAGATCTTTAATATGGGCGTATAATAGTCCGAATTGATTATCTTAGATTGGCAGTTAGATTGAGTCCAATATCCATATCTATCCAATATCATATGGGTTTAGAAATTCTCAAAATACAGTTTCTATTTATGATTAAATTTTGTGATAAAAATCGATCAAACGACCTCTGATCGAAAAACAATCAATTCTGTTGGTTTTATTTTATCGAAACAAAATTTGTGATGGTCTCAATTTAATTTATTGCTTGAACCGCGTCACAGCTTTTTCGATGACATGAATTACAATGCAATCAATTTTTGATCGATTGTACTCGAACAAAATTTGATTTATGATCTATGGATCGATTCATGTTATTAATATCGATTGATATTTTTGTCAGATCATATGGACCCAACTCGGGTCGGATTCAGCTTCAAATCCGCGTGTTACAAATATAAAAATCTCAAAGAGACTCTCATCCTCAAGACTCGTGTCAATGTCACTATGTGTTTTATCTCGGTTTTACCTATCATTTCTTACCATAAAAACCTTGAAGGTTTTTAAACCCATAAAAACCTTAAAGTTGAAACAAGTCATAATCTAAAGCATATAATTTACTAGGTTTGAATTGGGAAAACACTTGAAAAGAGTTTCCGGTATTATTCTCGTATATTTGCTTCAGACTCCCATGTTGCGTCTTTGACTCCTTGTCAGTTCCATAATACTCTGACTAAGGAAATCTCCTTGTCGCGAAGCTTTCTTACGGCACTGTCCAATATCTATACTGGCCTTTCCTCATATATCAAGTCAGGCTCTATATCGAGATTCTAGTACTGATGATATGGCAAGGATTGTAAACGTACTTTCTCAAGTTTAATACTTGAAACACATCATGTACGGTAGATAAGGGCGGAGAGAGAGCTACTCGATAGGCCACTTTCCCTATCTGGGAAGTGATTTCAAACGGTCCAACATATCATGGCGCCAACTTACCATGAACACTGAATCTCTGCACTCTCTTCATGGGAGACACTCTTAAAAACACCTAATCTTCCACCTGTATTTACAGGAATTTCATCAGTATGTATGTTTAAGTTGAATATCAAATAAGTCATATTTGAAAAATGGATTAAGAGAGGAGAATCTAATTACTTGGAACTCTAAATCTCTTCATCAACGATATGCATAACTCTTCTGGCAAATATGTACCGTCAGAAGCTTCCACCTCACTAGGGCAACAACCCTAACAATATTCTCCAGGAGATCCATGGAGTAATGAGCGTGGTCCCCTACCTCACGCCAACTGGGAGGTGTGAGGCATCTACGCCTGTATAGGGATTCGAATGGTGCCATGCCGATAAATGATGGCTGTTGTTGTATGTAAATTCTACCAATGGTAGGTGGTCCTTCTAGTTTCCACTCAAGAGCACATGCACATAACAAATCCTCAAGTGTCTGGGTAGTGCGCTCGCTCTGTCCATCAGTCTGTGGATAATAAGCAGATCTCATCTTCAGTTCTGTCTGTAATGCTGACATAAACTGATGCCAATAGTAAAATGTGAATCTCAGCCAATAGTAAAATGTGAATCTCAAATCTCTGTCAAACACAACCTCTTGAGGTATACTATACAATATAATGATTTTTTGATCATATAACCTAGACAATCAAGATGGAGTGTAAATCACGCTGACATGTATGAAATGAGCTAACTTGGTCAACCTGTAAATAATGACCCAGTAGAATTATGGCCATCCAGTGTCCTCGACAGTATGGTGACAAGATCCATAGAAATACCCTCCTACTTCCACTCAGGAATGGGGAGCGACTGCAGCAATCCTGGTGGTCTCTTATACTCTTCGTTGACCATCTGACAGGTCAAGCACTTACTTACATGACATGCCACATCGCGCTTCATCTCATCCCATCAGACATGCTTGCATAGATCACGATACATTTTCGTACTATCAGGATGAATAGATAGTTGTGAACTATGTGCTTCATCAAGAATATCTTGATGCAATTGCTCATCATTGGGAATAATGACCCAACCAGCCTTCCATTAAATGGAATCCATCACCACAAAACTGGCACATTCATCTTTGACGGTACACTCTCTGATCCAAGGATATATCTGTTGACCTTCTACTGTGCGATCCCATAAACTGCTGAATCGTAGGGGTACAATAGTTGATGTTGATGCACTATCATGAGGGTGCTAATTGGTCAATGCTGCAAGCATATCCCATGTATACAAACAGTTTATTGTACGCTCTGCATATGATTTCCTGCTAAGCGCATCTGCCACAACGTTTCCCTTACCGGTAGGGTAAGAGATCAAGTAGTCTTAATACT
Organism: Ottelia alismoides; assembly: GCA_037367405.1. Lineage (NCBI taxonomy): Eukaryota > Viridiplantae > Streptophyta > Magnoliopsida > Alismatales > Hydrocharitaceae > Ottelia > Ottelia alismoides. The sequence goes on from JAZKJV010004093.1 coordinate 772,477, forward strand.
TTAGTAGCTCAATCCAATTGTGATGTCTCATGTTCAACTACTTCTGATCGAATATGCACTTCAAACTCTTGCAGTCTACAAAAATCTCAAAATTCACTCCATAAAAATAGTGGCACTGAATCTTCAAAGTGAAGATAACTGTCGCCAACTCCATGTCATGGGTGGTGTAATTTCTCTCATGCGACCTAAACTGACATGATGCATACGCAATCACATGACCTCTCTATACAGTACCACTCCTAAACCTTCCCCTGAAGCATATGTATAATTTGCATAATTCTGAATACCTGAAGGAAGTGCAAGAATGAGCACAGTCATCATTATTTCCTTCAATGTCCTGGAAGCTTGCTTACACGAATCGTTATAGATAAAAAGAACTCCCTTATGTATCAACCGTGTCAGTGCAGGAACAACTCAAGAAAAATCACCGATAAAGAATCTCTAATATCCTGCTAGTCCAAGGAAGCTACAAATCTAAGTGACTGTCTTGGCATGCTCCCAAGAAACCACTGCCTCAATTTTCGTAGGATCAAGTGCGATACCTGTTCCAAAAATGACATGTCCAAGGAATGAGACCTGGGATAACCATAACTCACACTTTCTTAGCTTGACATACATATTGTGATCTCGAAGTGTATCTAGGACTATCTTCAAATCATTTGCGTGATCCCATTCAATTCGAGAATATATCAATACATCGTCAATGAAAACGAACACAAACTTGTCCAAGTACGGATGGACGATCATGTTCATCATGTATATGAATGCTGCAATGGAATTTGTGAGCCAAACGACATCTTAACAAACACATAGTGCCCATATCGAGTCATAAATGCTATTTTTGGGATGTCAGATTCCCGAATCCTCAACTGATGGTAGCCAGATCGAAGATCAATTTTCAAAAATATCGAAGATCCATGTAGCTGATCGAACAAGTCATTAATGTGTGGTAGAGGATAATGGTTCATCATCATTTTCTTGTTCATTTGTCATCAATTAATGCACAATCTCATGGATCCATCCTTCTTCCTAAGAAAAAGAACATGATCACCCCAAGGTGAAGTGCTCGACCCCACAAAACCCAAGTCAAGTAGCTCATGCAACTGCACCTTTAGCTCTCTCATCTCAGCAGGTGTCATGCGATAAGGAGCCATCGAGATCGGTTGTGTATCTGTTAGCAACGTGATCTCGAACTCAAACTCTCTCTCTCTCAAGCGGTAAACTTAGCAAATCATTAGGAAATACATAAGGGTAAACTAACACCACCTTGATGTCATGACATCATCTCCCATCAAATGTCACTTGAATAAATGCTAGATAAGTATTGATCAACAAGTCTCTGAGCTCTCAATACTAAGATATACTCCATTTGGAGTCATGTAATGTACCCTCAAAAGTAAACTCGGGTAAGTCTGGATGTTTGAGGACAACTGTCTTCCTAAAGCAATCAACCAGAGCATGATGAGATGATAACCAATCCATACCCAAAATCAAATCAAACTCATCAAGCTGTAGTAAAAGACAATCTGTGATCATCTCATGACCACCAATCAATACTGCCAGACCTCTGACTATCAATCTATTGATGAACAGTTAACCACCTAGCCCCTGGATGTGATAAGGAGGATCTAGGGCCTCTGCAACTCTACCAACTGAAGCTACTAATCTTGAAGATGTGAATAAATCGGTCGCTCCAGAATCAAATAAAACATGGAAAGGAGGGCTCAAAATTGAGACCATACCTTTCACCATAGTAGCTGCTGATTGTGCTTGCTCCTGAGTCACTGCATGCAACTATCTCTGTCTCGCTGGTACAAAACTCATACCAGCCACACTTTGTGTCTGTCTCTACAGCCTCCTGAAATTGGAGTTCCTACCATGGAACCTCTCAGTATGCTACGTCTACGATTGTGAAGGCTGTGATTGTGTTTGAGGTGCACTAGAGGGCTAGGGATACCGAGACCAGTAGTGACCCCAATGATTGCACAAGAAGAATCGGATTGACGGGGTAGGCATGGTGGTCATGTTGGTGCTCTTAGTCGATCCTACTGTGGATCTTTCCACTCTATACAATCTAGATGGACGTGTTGTGCTAGTTCCATGTCTGGCAAGTGCCCCTCCTAAAGTAGTTGTGCTAGTTCCATGTCTGGCTAGTTTTTTTGCTCTTTTTTTGTAACGAATTTTTAAACAAAATTGCTACTGTAGATAAAACATGCAAAACCACATTAATAGGATTTTTTATAGAATTTTTGAGACACTTTTTCGGTTTTTTATGGATTTTCAAAAATAGACAAGGCAATTTTTAGAGGTTTTTGATTTTTCAAAAATAATAAACGCATAGAAATTAATCCACAAAAATTGTACTATATACTACACATAACAAGTGTTGAGGGTAATTTTTAGATAATTTTTGGGATTAAAAAGCTAATTATTAAGCTAAATGGAAGACAAGCAGTTTGCAAAGACCTATATGTAGTTCAAATAAACGTAAGGGCCAAATAGTAACACAGTCAGAAAGTATAGGGCCTAAGTTGCAAATAGTACAAGCAATCACATGCGCACCTCGTGATCCCACCTCACAAGGATATAAGTGCAAATATCAGAAACCTCCCATTCAATTCATAACATATAAAAATATGGGGCAAATAGTGTAAATAACCCCGAAGGGCACGCGGGACTGCTCATGAGTTCAAACAAACCGGACTAAAATGCAAATATCAGAAACTACAAGACTGCAAATTATCCAAAATAAATTAAACTGTGATAAATATTTACAAGACTAAATAACAAACATTAAACAAATAGGGGCCTAAGTAAAAATTGCCCCTTATTAAGTGTAATCCGACGGACGAGGGTGCTCCACTGAAGATGAACAGTCCAGATTGGTGGATACCCCTTCGGCGATGGACGACCCTGGATGAGATCCTCAGATAGATCGGACAGTCCAAGCTCCCCTAAACCTGAATGGTAGTGATTAGAATTGGGAGAGGCCTGAATCAGATAGTAGAGAAGAAGCCTGGAAGAACCGTCGAAGAACTCACCCTCGGCGAGTTTCGATCATCAAATATGCACGATGTGGGCAACCTCTAGAGCTTCCCTGATGGGGAAAACATCGCCAAGATCTGTTTGCAGCTACTGGAATGCTCAGGAGGATCCATGACCGAGGAGAAGGTCCTGGAGAGGCATGGTGTCCTAGAGATGATGTACCCTGACGAGTTGACCTCCAAATGAGGTCCTCTAGTGCTCTATTCTGTAGGAAAACGTGCGTGCTTGGAGGGGATGCTCCGATGAAGTATTAGAGCACAACTGTCATCAGAAACAGTGGAGGGGTGGATGGGTCAGGTCTCTGTTGGATGGGGGATTCGACCTAATTCTCAACTCCAACCCGATGGTTGGAACCAATGGAAAGGTTGCGGAGCATAACACGAAAGTAGATGAGGGATGTCTGAGGGTGTGCGAGCATTGGAGCGATGCTGCGAATGGGGGATGTGAGGTGATCATCGGAGTGGGATGAACGCAAGATCATGGATCAAAAGAACCGGAAATAGAGCTGAATGGTATACCTAGGGATTAATGTTGGCGCCTGGTGTCATGGATGGAGTCCACGGTGGTGATGGCCTCGATGGTTGGCTCGACCAGAGGTTGGAAACTCCTCACGGTGGAGCAAGATGGGAATGTAATCGAACCTGGGTTGTTGCGCGCCACTCGCTACCCTCACCCTCTCCCTCTCTGTCTGTCACTCTGAAAAGGAAAGGCAGGTGCAACAGAGGTGGTGGAGCAGCCGAAGGAGCTTGAAAAGGAGAGGGGGTGCAGAGATTTTATAGGTGTTCCACACCCGAAAAGATGAGAGGGAAACCCACAAACCGAGGTGCGGATCCATAGGATGAAGGTCGGATGTGTATTAGGGATCCACACCCTATAATTGGAGCTCTTAATCAGAGGCAAACTTAGCCGGATCGGCTCGGGGAAAATTCGGCGAGGAAGAAAGGAGGGCGGGGGGCAATTGACCAAGGTCAACAGTGCTGGCGTGAACCAATCAGAAATGGGCGAGCGTGCAGACAAAATAGGCTAGAGGACAAAATAGGGAGAAAAATAAAGATAATTACACTAAAAATAACAAATGAATTTAAATTAAAAAGTGTATAAAAATGATTTTAATTTTTCAAAGTATTTTATGTGATTTTTAATTATTTTTATGAAAAATAAATTAATGTATATACAATATATAATATTATATATTATATTATACCTATTCATAATACAAATATTTTCATTATTTTATTTTTAATAAATGCCCTTATTTTATATTTTATTTATTTACAACATAATTTTAGAAGTGTAAAATAATTTTTATTTTATTTTTATAAATTATTTAAATATAGATAATAAATAGGGAATGTGATATATACAAGTGTATTTTATGCAATGCATGGATGATTTTATTTTTATTTTTATTTACTTTTCTGATTTTTATTTTATTTTTTATTATTTATAGAAATATATACAAGGGAGTAAAAATTGTAATTTAATTTTATTTTGTCAAAAATAGGTATGTACAAATACATGTAGTTTGCATAACACATAGTGAACCCTATCTCTCTCTCTCTCTTTATTTTATTTTACGATCATGTCAAGGATTGACCCTCTCTTGGGGGTTTGGGTCACTCTATATTTATTCTAAATACCTCATTCCTTTTTCTTCTCCTTTATTCTTTACTTTTTGCATAAAAACATGTTAATTATGCAATATTAACACAAGCATGCAATTTGCCAAGTTATTGTATTACAAGTATTTACAAGATGTTTTGCCAAGAAAAAGAGCTAAAATAAAAGAATAAAGAGTGAGAATCAAGGATTCATCATCCCCTATACTTTACCTTTGCTAGTCCCTTAGCAAACACATATTTGAAAAAGAAGTGAAAAGCGAAAGAAAAGAAAAAAGAAAGAGAATCAAGGTTGATTATTAAACTTATCCTCATTAAATTGACGTATGGAGCTCAACCAGATCTTTGGATTATTAGTTTATCAAAATTTTATTGGGAGATATTTTTAAGACTCAATAGCCTCTAAGTTCCACCATTCTATGGTCAAGACTCTTTAATAAACCAGGTCAGAACAAGTTTACATACGCAAACTCTAATGACTATGCATCTTTCCATGTACGGTGTAAGTGATATGTAACTCCCCTCCTCAGAAATGACAAAGAAACAACCTCCCTCAACAAGGTAACTCTAGTTCCCCTATCTAGCAGCTCTTTCCTCGAGGAGTGGGATGTTCCCTTCTAAGTTCAAGTTCAACCGGCTCAAGAAGAGGGGAAAGAAGAGAATGGATTGTGACCAGTGTAGCCATGTATCCCTGGGAGCCTAACTAGTGTAGCTAAGTCTCCCGCTGCATGCTTCATGAGATGAGAAGGTGGAATACATAAGATTCACTTTATTCACTATATACACTCCATCAATCATTTTATTTTTAATCAAGCATGCTCACTTTTTTGGAGTTATTCATACTTTTGAACTTTTTTTATATGCATATTTACAACATATTCACATGGTGAAGTATGTACATAATGAGTTTTTCCTCTTGATATAGTAGACTATCCCTCTTTTGAAGCATTATTTCAACCCACAGACTCCTATCTTTAGACCTCAATACCACTAGACCAGGTTGAGATGCACATCCCTCCCTAAAGGAAGATGAAGGTTCCGCCTAGAAGTACTACCCTCGTATGCTACCGCAAGCCAAAGGATTATGTCTCCTCATCACCTCATACGTGTGGAGCTATGTGTAAGGTGCTGGTCCAAGTAAAGCCATTGTCTTTGAGAGTCATGCGTGCGCTGTTAAGTATTCTACTTAGGCTTATCAAAATGACATGTGAACATAGCCTAGTGGATTCAAAGAATTAAGCCACTAATGGACCTGAAAAGTCTTAACCCCAAGTCCTTTAAGGTTCCTCTGAAGTTAGGTTGATTAAGGTCTTAACCAAGCTCCATTTTCCAATTTAAATCCATACTATTTTAAATGCCAACTATGATTCAGAAGAATATACAAACAAATTTATACAAAACTCTTTTTCTGCAATTTTTCAAAATATGCAAAATTTTATGAAAAATGTTTGAATACAAAGAAGAAGGGAAGGCTTTTTCAAAATATTTACAAACATTTACAAACGAATTTTTGCAAAGTTGTCTTTTTCAAACATTTTTAAAAAATTTTGTACTATATACATGATTTTGACGTAAAAATATTTACAAAAGTTTTACACCCAAAATTTTTTTTACAAACATTTGTACAAAACTATTTCTTATGAAAAACTATTTACAAACATGTATGTGCAAGAAAGAATGCAAGAAAAATTTTAATTTTTTTTGTGATTTTTAGGTATAAGGTTTTTAGCCATTTTATCTATTAACATACTCACACAAAGTGCAAGTTATGGCTAAAGTATATATATACAATACATACGACACCCCTCTATAATTAGCTCTAACGATGTCCTCAGAGTGATCAAAGAGCGATAAAGGAAGACATAACTCATGCTGAATGTTGGGAAGTAAAAAACAAATGCTATACTACAACTATGAATAAAACAATGTCATGAATAGAATTTATTGATCCCCATATACTTAGGATCAAGAAATCCTAAGTATAGAAGTATGTATACAAGGGGAAAATTGAGGGTTAGAATGTACAAGGTCTACCTCTCCTATACTTAGGGTAAAATATCCCTAAGTATAGGCAGCAAAACATAAGTAAAAATAATCAAATAGGTAATCACAAGTCTAACACCCCCTATACTTACGGTAAAGAACACCCTAAGTACATCATAATCAAAAGATGAATTCAGGGTGTTAGACAAAATAATGAATTATATGGACAACTGGATCTATACAGCTGCGGAGGAGAAGTGATAAGCATGCATGAGATGCAAATGATGTGAGTCAAAGACCACATCTCATGCAAAATGAATAGGGAAATGTCAACGATCAACGGATCATGATCAAGATATGGCTTCAGTCATTGACCGTTAACTCGATAGGTGGATTCAGATGACAACTCAGATATGTCGATGCTTCCATTGTTTTGCACCTTTCAGACCAAGTATGGTCCCTTCCATTTGCTCTGCAACTTCCCTGGAAATAATCTCAACATGGCATCGAATAACCATACTCTCTGGTTCGATTAATTTTTTTTGGCTGATATGAGAATTATGCCATATCCACTCTCTCGTTATATTGTAGGCTACTCAAAAAGGCCGTGTCTCTAAGCTCCTCCAGGGTTTCCAACTCTGCTTTCCTCTGATCTCCTATACTCTCTGGATCCAATAATAACTCAATGACTGCCCATAGTGACTTATGCTGGATTTCCACAGGTAAATGGCACGGCTTGCCATAAATGAGATGAAAGGGAGATGTACCCAAAGGTGTCTTGAAGGAAGTCCGATATGACTACAAGACCGAGTCCAATAGTTGTGATCAATCCTTTTGGTCTTGGCGTACGATCTTCTGCAATATAGTCTTGATCTCCCTGTTCGAAACTTCAACAAGACCATTGGACTGAGGGTGATATGGATTGGCAACTTGATGGTCAATGCTGAACTTGTTAACATGGGCCCTTACCTTGTCATTGATAAAATGACACCTCCCGTCTGATATGAAAACTATAGGAACCCCGAACCGTCAAATGATATTTTTCCTCAAAAATAGGCAAACAATCTTAGCATCTACGGTTTGGGCAGGGATGGCCTCAACCCAACGACTCACATAATCCACAACAAGCACAATGTACTCGAATCCCTGACTTTTAGGGAATGGGACCATCAAATTGATGCCCTGAAGGATATGAAATAATCCTCAAGTGCATTACGGAAGCATGTGGATCAAATCGTATACAATCAAGAACGACTAGTCACACTAGTTGTTCGATGCAACAGAATTGAAAAAATTTTATTCGATGAAACCAAATGATCCAAGAATGATTCTCAGATCATTCCATCTAAACCACACGATAGATAAAGGAATACCTCTTGTAGCGTGGTTGCGATCAAGCCTCTAAGAAAAGAGACCTCATGTCTCAAGTCTGATCTTTTGAGGAGATGCTTGCGAGCGCGGGAATGAGTCGCGTGCTCCTCGCAATCCAAGATGTCGATCCAAGCAAGAGAACTCCTTATATCGTCACAAGAGACCGTACGTCTTCTTTACGAGTGAGGTGCACCAAAGAAGATGGAGAGCCAAGGGTCGTCGAGGCAGCAACGCAACGGTAAAGCCACGACGACTTCTTCCCTTTAGGGCGAGGGTGGACGACCACCCAAGGAGAGAGAGGGAGAGAGGATGTGAGAATGAAAGAGAGAGGAGAGAGCTTGTTATGAACTTGTTGTAACCTCTAGAAGATCAAGGGGTGCTTCTTCTTATATAGAGTTTTGGGAGTCCATGGATCACAATCCATGGACTACACAAAATCAATGGTTGAGATGATTTGTGCTTCTTTCAATGGCTAAGATTTTGCTGGTAAAAACCAACAGTAATTAATTTAATTTAGATTAAATATATATTGATAAATCGATATAAATTAATCCTAAAATTAAATCAATCTCATATGGAGATTGAGGAGTATAGATTTCATCAACCCATGATAATAGGGGGGACAACCACCCTTTCCTTGTAGGAGTTGGTGGCCGTCCACCCATATCTCATGGGGATGTAGTCTCATGCAAACTCATGAGATTGCATCAATCCTTGAAAATCTCCAAGTTCAACAACACTTATTGTAAATTATTCAACAAAAATAATTCATAATTATTTTATGAATATTGCAATCTTACCATTGAAAATTTGTGAATCACATTCACAACCCAAAATAATATGTGATTTACATTTTCAATTAATTATCCGATGTGAATCCAATTAACACCAATAATTAATCAACAAATATAAATCATAATAAGCTCTCTCTAATACACTATAAATCACATTTATAATATATTAGGAATAATTGGATAATGCCATCCACATTATTTTCATCTATAATAATTAAATCACATTTAATTATATTGGATCATCATTCTCATGCATCCCAATAATGTGAATCAAATTCACATCATTCAAGATAATTAAATCACATTTAATTATACATTTCTCAATGCTTAGTTATAATCCAACAATGGAATTATTTTTGAACCCATTCAAGAATAATGCGCTTTCTCTGCGGATACTTGGAGATAAGGATAGGGAGGTTGTATGTTCCATATATAATGACCTGGATATTGAGATTACATCTCAAATCCAAATCTCACGTACCTCTCATAGATGCTTGATTAAATTAAGAACATAAATCTAATCTTCTCATTGCATCTGAATCTCATTCAGATCAGTGTTCAACACTAGGACCAAGATCATATTACTTCTCTACTGAGAGGAGTCACTAAAATCCAGACATGTTTCATCACTCCCTCAGAATGGAAGCGTCAAGGTTTTACAATCGTTTATGATCACATCACCCTCAGGTATTCCTAATACCTGTTCATCCTGCATACTGGAAGACCTACAATAATGAAGGATATGGGATAATCCTCAAGCGCATCACGGAAGCATGAGCATCGTATCGAATACGACGACGAACGACTAGTCGAACTAGTTGTTCTATGCAACAGAATTTAAAAAATTTTCATGCGATGAAACCACATGATCCAACAACGATTCTCGGATCGTTTCATATAGAGCCACATCAAGTATAAAGGAATACCTCTTGTAGTGTAGTTGATCGAGTCTCTACGAAAAGAGACCTCCTGTCTCAAGTCCGATCTTCGGAGAAGACGCTTGCAGGAGCGGGGATGAGTTACGTGATCCTCGCAATCCAAGAAGTTGATCCAAGTAAGTTGAACTCCTGATCTCGTCGCACGAGATCGAACACCTTCTTTGTGAGCAAAGCACTCCAAATAATATGGAGAATCGAGGAACGTCGAGGCGGCGACGCGGTGGCAAAGCGACGACGAGGCTCCTCCTCTAGGGCTTGGCGGACGACCACCAATGGAGAAGAGGAGAGGGTTGGCGTGTGGAAGGAGAGAGAGACAGAGTTATGTCTCAATAGCATAACCCCAGAGAGCATGGAGTGCCTCTCTATTTATAGGGTTTTGGGATCCATGGATCAAAATCCATGGGACACACAAAATCAATGGATGAGATTGATTTGTGTTTAATCCAATGGTCAAGATTGTTGTTGGTAAAAACCAACAACTAATAATTTAATTTAGATCAAATATATTTGATAAATCAAATATAATTCAATCCTAAATCAAAATAAACAAATAAGGAGATAATTAGCATGGAGATAATATCTCCCCATAAAATAGGTGGGATGGCCACTAATTATAGGACTTGGTAGCCGTCCACTTATTTTCATGATGGAGGCAATCTCATGAAATCTCATGAGACTGCATATCTCCATGAAAATCTTCATTATTGTTCCAAGAACTTTTGTTGTGATTTATTCTACAAATATAATTAATAATTAATTTGGTTAATATTGCAATCTTGCCATTAGAATTTTGTGAATCACATTCACAGCCCAAAACAAAATATAATTTACATTTTCAATTAATCATACAATGTGAATACAATTCACACCAATAATTAATTAATTAATATAAATCATAATTAGCTCTCTCTAATACATTATAAATCACATTTATAATATATTATGAATAATTGGATATTGCTATCCACATTATTCTTATCCGCAATAATTAAATCACATTTAATTATATTGGACAATTATCCACATGCATCAAGATAATTAAATCACATTTAATTATCAATTTCTCAATGCTTAGATATAATTCAACTATGGAATCATTCTTGAACCCTTTCAAGAATAATGCGATTTCTCCAAAGCTACTTGGAGATAAGGACAGGGCGATTGTATTGCTCCACGTATAGTGACTTAGATATTGAGATCACATCTCAAATCTAGATATCATGGACCTCCCACCGATGCTTGATTAAATCAAGACCGTAGACCTAATCTTCTCATTACATCTCTCATTCAGAAAATGCCCAATACATAGATAAAGATCAGGTCACTTCTCTACTGACAGGAGTCACTAAAATCCAAACCTGTTTTATCACTCCCTCGAAATGGAAGCATCAAGGATATACAATTGTTTTTGATCAAATCACCCTCAGGCATTCCTAACACATGTACATCCTGCATACTGGAAGATCTATGATCAACCTGAAGATATAGATCAATTTTACACTGCCATCTTCAGGGTTTAATCATCAAGTTTCTTAATCTTGGTCATTGGGAATCGGTATCGATCATATGCTTTCTCAAAGCATATATCATACCTTCAAATTCTTGTCATGCTTCCAAAGCACGATGACCATGCATGGAATTTGATCGGTCCCAATACCTCATGAGTGAGCTCATATCTCCCGGTTCACATGTGAACCTGTATGATCCCTTTGAGAGATCGTATTTATCATATGTCCTTACATGCACACCATCTGGCCGTTGTATAGACCTTGGTTAGGTCAACAACCTATTGGTCTGCTAAATGTACATACTCAGACATATAGTAACACATATGTCTCTGGTCAGAGGATGCACGCCTATGTCATGACAGTATACGACATATGACTTTGGTTATCTTGATCTCGTTAAGTCAACTCTTTGACCAAACTAATCTGACACCTCTGAATCTCTATTCCCATGCCAAGGACCTGCATCAAGAGGTCAGTCAGATATCAGCCAAGTGAGAAAGGATTTCCATCTCCTACTCAGGATGGATATTCTCTCTTTACAATCATTTGACGGTACTTGATGAGTCCTCAATCTAACTCTTTAGATATTCATCCAAGCACCGGCCTCTATGACTCAATAATTGAATCAACACATGTATGATCATTAAGAGGACCATAGTAAATAACCCTAATTGTACTAAGGGACCTATTATGCAAATTAGTTATTCTTCATTTTTGATCAGGGAATAATATTCGCAATAACATTTATTGCGTAATGGTTCACAGTGGGCTCGCATGTCCAACAATCTCCCACTAGCCCAAAGAGCCATTAATGAGCTAATCATTTATACCCGCATTCATCTGACAATCATAAGATATTTATAAAAATAACTAGGTAAGCTGATCAGTCACTCTATTCCAAAGAGACTATGCCAAGTCCTTTTACGACACTTGCATATCCCCCAGTAACAGTGCTCGCATCCAATGCGAATGTTGCATATTATGCAACCAATACTCAATCTTGTCAGTTATAATGTCCTTGACACTACATCTTAATAATTATTGTAACCAGTATTTCCATAACCCTTATCAAAATACCTTTATTCCTGGAGATCTCTATCTCCTAAGGTATTCATAGTTAAGAACTTTTACATCTCCATCTATAAAGTCTTAATTTCTTGAAGATAAGACTTAGAGATCACTATCTCTAAAGTCTTGTCATCTTTGAAGATATTGTTATTACTGCAATCAAGTGTTTTATCTCCATAGTAGGATTCGTAACAGTTTACTACTCCCACTGCATGGCATACATCTGCCTTTTCTATACATCTAGCATACACCCGGCTTCTCGGAACTGATGCACAAGGGAAAGTAGTTTTAGCATTCACATCCTCAACCCTTTGAGGTGCTATCCCTTTTTAGACAGGACAGTACCATATCATAAGGGAAAGAAGCCTTTCTTGGAATTTTCCAGAATATGGAGATGTCCAAGGTGTACCATTAATGTGACGGTCTCAATACCTTCTTCTCTTTGCTTCTGAACAACTTCAGAACTAAGATCTAAGAGGTATCCTTGAGATCATATCTCGAGGTATGGAACAACCAGATTATAAAACACTTATTATTATCATCCTTATATCATTCCAGATGATTAGGATATTATCTACATTTAGAATGATGAACACAATGACACTCCCACTAAGCTTCACATGGTACACCAAGATTCTATCTAAAATCATAACATTTATAATTTCATCAAATCCTTTGTTCCAACTACAAGAAGCTTATTTGAGTCCATAGATGGAGTTCTCTAGATTGCACACCTTGCTTTCCTCAACCATGAAGCCCTGGGGCTACTTCATGTGAATATCCTCAGTGAGGTATTCATAGAGGAGTTTAATCTTGACTTCCACCTTGAAGATGTCAAAGTCAAGTTGTGTAGCTATAGTCAGCAATAATTTGATGAGCTTAAGCATGGTCACTGAAGAGCAAGTCTCATCGCAAGCGATGTCTTCTCTTCGATGTGTAGCTCATGGCTACGAGCCGTGCTTTGAAGGTCCCTACCTTCTCATCAGGTTCCCACTTTCTATTGAAGATCCATTTATACCGTAATGGGTCTAACCCTTATAGGTGGATCCTCGATGGTCCATATACAACACTTTTACTAGACTTTTATTGCTAACTTCCATCCTTCCATGTCATGATCCTCAGGAGCTTCATCACATGAAGCCCGATCATTTTCAGACTTAAATCACACATAGAATACATCCTCAAACTCATTTGAAGAGGTATTAGTGTTTCATCTTTAATTGTCTCTTTAGTTTCTGATTTTAGGAGCCTCATTATCTTTCTCAAGATATAAATGAGTTTCCTCACTTCATTTTCATCTTGATTCTCAAGGGTCTCATCCTCTAAGAATCACATTCTCAAAGATGAGATCCTTAAGAATCTCAAGGTCATAAAGTAGGTATCCAATACCATCCTTTATTTTTCTAATGAAGTAGCACTCTCAGGTGCTAAATTCCAGCTTACTTGCCTGGAACCTTATTAAGGATATATATATTGTAGTCTTCTACTACATATACATATACCTTGGAAACTAGGAGATAATTATGCTAAGATTCATCATTGATCATATCATGTCACACATGATCCAATTGTATCTCCCTACAACTCCATTGAGTTTAGGTTTATTAGGAGGAGTGAGATAGAAATAATATTCATATCTCAATAAATTATTCCATGAATACATCTAACAGGTACGGACTACCTAGATTAGATCAAATTCATTTAAGCTTCCTTCAAACTTTGGTTCTAAACCAAAATTGTGAAATCTTTGAACATTTCAAAGATTTCTAAGAGAAGAAATCTCATATCACAAATAATCATCAATAGATATCGCATATCCACTATGTTTATTCTGATATAGATGATTCACATACATCAATATGTATGAGATCTTGAATACCTTGACATCTTACACCATTCTCAGAGAAGGGTGCTTTGGACATTATTACTTTGAATACAATATTCACAAGTATGTAAGATTTGAAATTTTAGACATTCTAAAGTTTCTTCTCTTATAGTCTATTGAGCTCATAAATAGACATATGTCTAATTCTTGATGCCAAATCATTGTCAAATGATTTTCATCCTCCTATCGATCTTTTAAAGTTTAATTTTTCAATATTAGAAATCGTAATGAAACATTCATTAATTTTCTAATATAGTAGAGTCCTCCAGATGTCAAATTACTATCTGAAATGTGTCCATCATAACTCTTATGATAGGTCTATTCCAGAATTCATATTTATTTCCAACATTTAGAAATGAATAATGAGTGCAATCTAATATCTAGGTCATAGAGACATTCTCTAAGATTAAGGGCTCCCACTGAAAATGTGAAGTCTATTGATCTGGTGGAAATTGTTGCAACAATTGCATCAATTCCAACATGGATGACCTTTAAATCTTAAGATCAAATGTCTAATCTTTTAATATATATATGCAACCAATTGCAAGTGTCATTAGAAGACTGAGATACAATTATTAGGCTTTATCTTATCAAATAAGTAAGTCAATTTCAATGATTATATGTAGATTATTCTGATGTACTATCTGATTCCTTCTCTAAGAATTCTAGATAGATTTGATAGTCATAATAACAACACATCAACTCATTGCAGTATTGGCAATCATCCAACTCTTTGGATGTCATATGGAAGTCACAGAAGTACAGTCAACTCTGTGACTTTCTATCTTACTTGGGTCCTACCCATGCTTCCACTGTGTTCCCTTTATCTATAAGCAACCATTACTCAAGACAAAGGATCTCTTATGTCAAAATCAAAAAATTTCAATATAAGAGTATTTCAACATTTATACATGCTTCATTCAATTCATACAATATGAATAATATGAAGCATCATGAATGAACAGAGTATAG
The DNA here is from genome assembly GCA_037367405.1 of Ottelia alismoides. Classification (NCBI taxonomy): domain Eukaryota; kingdom Viridiplantae; phylum Streptophyta; class Magnoliopsida; order Alismatales; family Hydrocharitaceae; genus Ottelia; species Ottelia alismoides. The sequence continues at coordinate 787,660 of JAZKJV010004093.1, forward strand.
ATAGTAGACTGATGACACTCATCGTATCTACATCCATCTAAACTCTTAAAAACATTGGTTCAGGTAGGTACTCAAACAATTTGAATACATCATCTCTTATAGAGCCACCATTCTGCAAGATATAGAGAACCATATTATTCGTGATTAAATGTCGAGAGCACATATGTATGCTAGAGCATCTTCTTAGATTTTATAAGGATTATTCGACAATTACGATCATCATTGTCATGTCACTTCCAAAGTACATACGATGAGAGATCAAGACTATAGAGACATACAAACCCCAGGTTTAAAGTCCTATTGTCTATTATAATTGTCATACCTCATTATTATAAGGAAACTTGCACATCGCAACCACATACAATATGTGTCCAATTGCAAGTACAATATCTTAATCATGGATCCAATCCATGATATTTTACTGGTTATTATTGAGTATAATATTGAGTGTGTTTAATAAAGAATTATCTGAAATAAGAATTTTGCAAAAATGTATATATATATATATACACACATATTTTACTTAGATATAGGAATTTTTATATCAAATTTGTCTTGCCTTGTCAAAAATGAAAGTTCATTCCCTTAGTCACTTTCAATGTAAGAGATATACTTACCAATATATCTTAAGCAAGATCTGGGATCTCCTTCCATATCTTTGTCACATCCAATAATATGAGAACATGTAACTCGGATAAAAAGAAGCGGAAACACATTCCGCCTTGCAAGTCCAACTTGCATCTCCCAATTCGGTCTTTAATACCCGGACCTACCACCCATAAGGTGATGTTGACCCGTCATTAATTAAACCAACCGTCAATAGGAATACAACTCGCTATGCACAATCCAATATCGCCCCAATAATATGAGGACACGATATTGGGGTCACTAAACATACGCCCTTACTCATTCCAGAAGTGAAGAACCCGATCCAAATGGATCGTATGCAGGGAGTTGTCACTTCAGACAGGCATCTCCTACATACAATATCTACTGACGGAACCCTTCGCCTTGACGGGAGATCATGGATGTCACTTATGTGATCCTCCACCTCATATTCAAATTTTAATTAATAATCATGAATCATATTCATATAATTATTTCTTCCAAGGCAAATGCACATCTATTCATAATAGAGTGTTTTTAGTTGGATATAATTAATTCAATCTCATTAATCAATTATCAATCCGATTCAATCAACAAACTTGATTGGTTTTATCTGAATATATATGGTATTATCTCAAAGTAAGTATTAATTCAAATTTTAATAATTAGAAAAATACACCTTGATTTCTCCGGCATTATCGAGTCCCTACACGTTGTCATAGCCAATACCGACGGGAGTGGGACAGACCGCATATGGTGCAACCTGCTACCCCAACGCTCCCTGATTAGACACCATATCCACCTCAGGAAAGGATATGCCAAATAGATCAATGTGTACTTGAGATGATCATCGGTTCTTCAACCAAAATTATACCATATAGTAATAATCAAAACAATTTTGATTATAAGGAAAATTGCTAGACAAATTCCCAATCCTATTCAAGCAAGTTGTTTGTTGATTGTGTATCCAATTATGATCTATATCAAATGTAATCAATTTATTGGTTGAGGCCATTTCAATTAAAGAAATAATCATCATTAAATATCTTCCATAATTATTTCAGTAAATTAACAATTAATTTCACTAATTGACAATCACATGGTTCTTGATTAGGAATACAATTTCAACAGTGACCCCTACTTACTAAAATTAACATATCTCAATCAAATTAAATCCAAATTATGTAAAATAAGTTTCCAAAGATTGCTAATTTGATTTATGACAGAACTTAAATGATATTTAACGCATTTCTAGGCAGATCAAAATAGTAATTAACTCATTAATCATGTTAAGATTCGCAGTTCCCGCAACAATGAATACATGTACATTAAAATGACCATATCTCGAGCAAACGGAATCCAAATTATGTAAACTCAGATCCTATGGTTTCCTTATTTAATGGGGAACAAAATGCAAGTGATTAATTCGTGTTTAAACATTTTAAACAGGGCCGAATTTATCCACTAAACAGAGGTGCGAAAATAAAATGCGATAAAAAACATCCGCGACCTTAACGAACCCAAGTCGTCCTAGGTTTACGGTTCGTATCCAAAATCTTCGACCTAATGCTCTGATACCACTTGAAGGATATGGGATAATCCTCAAGCGCATCACGGAAGCGTGAGCGTCGTATCAAATACGACGAAGAACGACTAGTCAAACTAGTTGTTCTATGCAACGAAATTTAAAAAAATTTCATGCGATGAAACCACATGATCTAAGAATGATTCTCGGATCGTTTCATCTAGAACCACATCAAGTATATAGGAATACCCCTTGTAGCGTGGTTGATCGAGTCTCTACAAAAGAGACCTCCTGTCTCAAGTTCGATCTTCGGAGAAGACGCTTGCGAGCGCGGGGATGAGTCACGTGATCCTCGCATTCCAAGAAGTTGATCCAAGCACGATGAACTCCTGATCTCGTCGCACAAGATTGAACACCTTCTTTGTGAGAGAAGCACTCCAAATAAGATGGAGAAACGAGGAACATCGAGGCGGTGACGCAGTGGCAAAGCGACGACGAGGCTCCTCCTCTAGGGCTTGGTGGACGACCACCAATGGAGAAGAGGAGAGGGTTGGCATGTGGAAGGAGAGAGAGAGTTATGTCTCAATAGCATAACCCTAGAGAGCATGGAGTGCCTCTCTATTTATAATGTTTTGGGATCCATGGATCACAATCCATGGGACACACAAAATCAATGGATGAGATTGATTTGTGTTTAATCCAATGGTCAAGATTGTTGTTGGTAAAAACCAACAACTAATAATTTAATTTAGATCAAATATATTTGATAAATCAAATATAATTCAATCCTAAATCAAATTTAACAAATAAGGAGATAATTAGCATGGAGATAATATCTCCCCATAAAATAGGTAGGACGGACACCAATTCCATATAGGACTTGGTAGCCGTCCACTTATTTTCATGGTGGATGCAATCTCATGAAATCTCATGAGATTGCATATCTCCATGAAAATCTCCATTATTGTTCCAACACATTTTGTTGTGATTTATTCTACAAAAATAATTCATAATTAATTTTGAGAATATTGCAATCTTGTCATTGGAAATTTGTGAATCACATTCACAATCCAAAAGAAAATATAATTTACATTTTTAATTAATCATACAATGTGAATCCAATTCACACCAATAATTAATTAACAAATATAAATCATAATTAGCTCTCTCTAATATATTATAAATCACATTTATAATATATTATAAATAATTAGATATTGCTATTCACATTATTCTTATCTATTATAATTAAATCACATTTAATTATATTGGATAATTATCCACATGCATCAAGATAATTAAATCATATTTAATTATCAATTTCTCAATTCTTAGATATAATTCAACTATGGAATCATTCTTGAACCCTTTCAAGAACACTGCAATTTCTCTGCAGATACTTGGAGATAAGGACAAGACGATTGTATTGTTTCACGTATAGTGACTTTGATATTGAGATCACATCTTAAATCCAGATCTCATGGACCTCTCACAGATGCTTGATTAAATCAAGACCGTAGACCGAATCTTCTCATTGCATCTGAATCTCATTCAGACCAATGTCCAATACATGGATAAAGATCATGTCACTTCTCTACTGAGAGGAGTCACTAAAATCAAAACCTGATTCATCACTCCCTCAGAATGGAAGCATCATGGCTATACAATCGTTTATGATCAAATTACCCTCAGGTATTCCAAACACCTGTACATCCTGCATACTGGAAGATCTATGATAAACCTGAAGATATAGATCAATTTTACACTGTCATCTTCAGGGTTTAATAATCAAGTTTCTCAATCATGGTCATTGGGAATCGGTATCGATCATATGCTTTCTCAAAGCATATATCATACCTTCAAATTCTTGTCATGCTTCCAAAGCACGACGACCATGCATGGAATTTGATCGATCCCAATACCTCATGAGTGAGCTCTTGTCTCCCGGTTCACATGTGAACCTGTATGATCCCTTCGAGAGATCATATTACTCATATGTCCTTACATGCACACCATCTCGTTGGAGTATAGACCTTGGTTAGGTCATCAACCTATTGGTCTGCCAATTATACATACTCAGACATATAGTAACACGTCTGTCTCCGGTCAGAGGTGCATACCTATATCATGACAGCATACAACATAGGACTTTGGTTATCTCGATCTCGTTAAGTCACTTCTTTGACCTGACTAATCTGACACATCCGAATCTCTATTCCCATGTAGAGGACCTGTATTAAGAGGTTGGTCAGATATCAGCCAAGTGAGAAAGGATTGTCATCTCCTACTTAGGCTGTAGATTCTCTATTAACAATCATTTGACGGTACCTGATGAGTCCTCAATCTAACTCTTTAGATACTCATCCAAGCACTAGCCTCTATGATTCAATAATTTAATCAATAGCTGTATGATCATTAAGACGGGCATGGTACATAACCCTAATTGTACTAAGGGACCTATTATGCAAATTAGTTATTCTGCATTTCAGATCAGGGAATGATATTCGCAATAACATTTATTGCGTAATGGCTCACAGTGGGCTCGCATGTCCAACAGATAAACCCAAAGATAAAGATCAATTTAACACTGACATCTTTAGTGTTTCATCGTCAAGTTTCTCTATCTTGTTCATTGTTAGTTGGTATCGATCATATGCTTTCCGAAAGCATATAACCTTCAAATTCTTGTCGTGCTTCCAAATAACGACGACCATGCATGGAATTTGATCGGTCCCAATACCTCATGAGTGAGATCATGTCTTCTGGTTCACAAGTGAACCCGTATGATCCCTTTCAGATATCGTATTTACTCGTATGCCCTCATATGCATACCAGCTCGCTGGTGTATAGACCTTGATTAGGTCATCAACCTATTGGTCTGCCAAATGTACATACTTAGACATATAGTAACACATCTGGCTTCGGTCATAGGAAGTGTGCCTATATCGTGACAGTATACGATGTAGGACTTTGGTGATCTCGATCTCATTAAGTCAACTCTTTGACCTAACTAATCTAACAACCCCGAAACACTTTTCCCATGCAGAGGACCTGCATCAAGAGGTTGGTTAGATATCAACCTAGTGAGAAAGGATTGTCATCTCTTACTTAGGCTGGAGATCATCTCTTAATAATAATTTGACGGTGCTTGATGAGTCCTCTATCTAACTCCTTAGATATTCATCCAAACACCAGCCTCTATGATTCTATTACTGAATCAACAACTGTATGATTATTAAGATGGCTATGGTACATAACTCTAATTGTACCGAGGGACCTTTTAGTGCATTCATTCATTTAATCTCAGAAAGGGAGTTAAAATAATCAATAACTTTTATTGATAAATCAAATATAACAATGGCATTTAGGAATGGTTTGCCTCGGGCTCACATGACTAATAATCTCCCACTATCCCTCAGAACCATTCCGGTACAATCCTTCAACCCATACTCATTACATGCTGGTTGAAAACCTTCTGTGTCAAAGGTTTGGCAAGAGGATCAACAGCGTTTTCGGCAGAGGCCACCTTGGTGATGATGGTATCACCACGCTTTTGTATCTCCCGAATGATGTGGTATTTCCTTTCCACGTGCTTGCTCTTTTGATGCCATCTGAGTTCCTTCGCCTGGGCAATGGCTCCCATCTTATTGCAGAGTAACGGGATGGGAGTATCAGAGGAAACTACGCCAAGCTCCATGATGAACTTGCACAACCACGCTGCCTCCTTCATAGCATTTGATGCTGCAATGTATTCGGCTTCTGTTGTTGAATCTGTCGTAATGTCCTACTTCTTGCTTCTCCAGCTCACAACACCACTGTTGATGAATCTGCGATTCGTCATCTTTATTCATTTATTTTAGCTTAAAATCCCTTATAAAACACCTGCATATCACGCTAATTCCATATTCTTACTAACTTGCATCTGTGTAAATATTGTGCATTTCTGACCAATTTTAACCTAAAATAAATAAATAAAGAAAGAAAGGAAAAATAAAGAAAAGAAAATAAAAAATATAAATAAAGAAAAGAAAATAAAAAAGGGAAGACTGTGTACAGGCTGACCCGAACCCCGAGAGAAGGTCAAGACGTGACCTGATCGACCAGGAATAAAGTAGGGGGAGATAGGGTCCTCAACCAGAAAATCCAAAAAAATGTGTGTTCTCGCTTATTTTGTATATATGTATATCACTAATTTATTTGTACCTTAATTGACTCAAAATCAAATAACATTCAAAATCAAAGTTGTAAATAAAAATGTGTTCTAATTACTAAAATTGATTGCATAATTAAATCTTGTACAGAATAAAAGTAGCCACACTTGGAAAAAGCCACTAAGTACTAACTGAAAGACCAATTCCGGCTCCATATGTCCTCAAATTGAATCAATCTCAGTTCCATTGAACTCGAAATTAAATTATCTTCAAAATGGCTGTATTTTCATAATTTTTGGAGTTACGGATGAAAAGTCGGTTTTCTGAGGTGGTTTGTGCAATTTTCCCATGTATTTTGTGTATATTATATTTGTATATATTGTAAATTAATTCCACTGATTTTTTTTAATAAAAAAATAAAAATTTAAAAAATAATAAATTCTTAAAACACAAAAAAGGGCTAATTCGTCATTTAACCTTGTATATAATATCATATATGTATATAGTACATGTATATAGTTGCTATTTTTAACTAACCTTCATAAAAATAAAAAAAATAACATTTTTTAATTCAAATAAATAAAGTGACGAAAATTCAAAAAAATTAGATAATTTTGTATTTAGTTTTATCTCTCTTTTATTTTCTTTTTCAAATTTCATCTCCCTCCCACCAAAAAATTCAAAAATTCATTTTAATTTTCATCTTCATTATCTCTTCAAAAAAAAATTTCAAATTTCATCTCTTCTATTTATATGGCTCCTTCTCCCTCATTCCAACTTGATCAATCTTTAGAGAGAGGAGCCCGATCTCCGAGAAAACAATTTTGTAGAGAAAAGATGTCGAGCCTCCGAGCCGTCCGGTGACAGCGAGTCGGCCTTGTCGAGGCGATTACGATCCATTTTCCGCTCCTAAGGTGAGATCCAAATTTTTCTTCGCATTTTATCTTAGTTCAATCGTAGTTCTATTTTTTCGCATTTTTTCCCATCGTCAATTTTTTTTTTTTAGATCGTAAAAAATTCTCCATCTCGATTTGATCCGCCATTGACTCGATTTTTCATCTCACTTTCTTGATCTCTCCGCCTTCTATTTCTATCTCCCACGATCTATCAACTCCGGCCGCGTACGGTGGCCGGAGATCGGATTCGAAACCTCCATTTTCGTCGAATCTTCATCCGCGTTTCGATTTGTAGATAAATAAAAAAACAAAAAAAAACCATTTGTTTGCTTTGTTTCTAATTTTTGTTTTGCAGGAAAACATTAAAAAAAATATCAAAAGATAAAAAAAATATATCCTTTCTATTTCTATTTCCGGATTTGCAAAAAAAAAAGTTTTTCTTTATATTCTGTTTACAGCACATACAACATAAGATTACAAAAAAAACAAAAAAAATAAAAAAAAACAAAAAAAAAATTGCAGCAGGGGGCGGCGTTGCCCGCAACCCCCGCCGCCCACCACTGCAAGCCAGCGGTCCACCCGCGCCATTCTCCAGCCGCCTGCTCGCCTTCCTCTGGAGCCAGCAGCCGCTCCGCGTGGGGCGGCGCCGCCACCCTCGACCAAAGCCCGCCGCGCCGAGCCGCGCCCTCCAGCCCAGCGGCCATCCTACTCCAGCGCCGGCCGCGCGCAGGCGCACCGCCGATCCCACCGCCCGCGCGCAGGCGCGCCGCCCTCCGCCTTCGAAGACTGCGCAAGGCCGCTCCTCCCGCGGCGCTCCGCCCGCTGCACCGTCCTCCTCCGCGTGGCGTGCACGCCCCCGCGCCCCGCGAGACGCCGCCTCCGCTCAGGCTCCTCCTGTGAACGACGCGTGGCCCGCACCCCGGCCGCATCGCCCCCGTCTATAGACAGCTGCGCCTACGCACCCACGCCGCCGCAGCTTCCCCGCCGTTGAAGCATTCTGCCGCCAGCGACGCCGAGGTTCATCCGTCCTCAACACCGCCATCGTGCCGCTCCGAAGATCCGCCGCCATCCACTGAAGCCTCCAACGCCGCCATATGCGCCGCCCGCACCGCCTTGGCGCGTGAAGAAGAACAAGGGCGGCGGCCCCTTCCCCTTTTGACCCTTGGGATTGAAGGAACAGAGAACGAAACCCTCTTAGGGTTTATTATTTCATTTGGACAAATTGCGTGAAGAGCCCCAAAGGTTTTGAACATTACGAGTACATCCCTGCCAGATCTATCACATGTTTGCAAGCTTCTCACTGGGTAAATTGCGAAATTTCTTCTAACTTTATTTATTGTTCTAGCTGTTGCAAAAACTTGAAGTAAATTACATTTCAGTCCGCAACATTTGCACTATTTACAATTGGGTCCCTGAACTATAGAACAATAACTTGCTTGATCTTTTCATTGAAATAAAGGCTATTTGTGATTCAAAAATTTTGAGAAAATTTTGCTATGTTCCTGATGTTCATATTCATCTAGCATAAATTTTTTTGTTGTATTTTGTCCTCATTTGGTATTATTAAAAAAATAAAAAAAAAAACAGTGTTATTTTGTCTTCCTGAAATTCAAAAATTCATAAAAATTCGAAAATAGCTCCAAAAATTCTAAAAAAATTAGAGTAGTTGTATTTCATTGTCTTTTAATTTCTGACCAATTTTCACGCATTAATTATTTATAAAACTCAAAAAAAATTGAAAAATATCAAAAATCTTCTAAAAATCATAAAAAATTCCACAAAAATCCAAAAATTGTAATTCCAGTTCCTGTTTGTAGATATTGTTTTCTAGTTTATCTTAAAATTAGTAGCCAGGAGTTTTGGGCTTAAAAAAGTTTTAAATTGCAAATTGCTCCAGGCTGTCCACATTTTCTTGTTTCCTCATTGTCTGAATTTTAGAAAAATACAAAAACATCTGAAAATTCCATAAAAATTCTCAAAAACATTTCAAAACTTTTAAAACCCAAAAATATTTTCCTTGGATTTTTTCTGAGTTTCTTTGATTAATTGAAAAATTGCAAAAAGAGTTGGTGTGCATATTTTCTGAGTTTAATCACATAGCTTAGCAGTATTTTTGAAAATAAAAAAAATTTGCAAAACTAAAATCATAAAAATTTAAAAATCAGAAAATATAAAAAAATTAGAAAATAAAAAAATTAAAAAAAATAAAAAAGATTCAAAAAATCACAAAAACCAAGGATAGTTGTCCTTTGAGATTCATGTTTTCTATTGATTGATTTTCGATTAATTGAATAACCCTCGGGAATTGTAGCCTCCCTAAGTTCGACCCTGTCCGCTATACAGGTTAATAAGTAGCAAAAATTTAAAAAAAAAATATTTTTTGTTGACGCAGGTTTTGGGGATAAAAGCAACGACCTATTCATCAATTAATTCCCGTCCCGAAAATCTCGCCCAACAAAATGGCGTCGTTGCCGGGGATTTGAACAAATTACTGGAATTCCGAGACTTTGCATATGATAACTCACTTATGTATAAGGAGAAAGTCAAGCGCTGGCATGATAAACACATTCGAAGAAAGACTTTCTTCCCTGATCAGAAAGTTTGGTTATTTGATGCTAAGTTGAAGTTATTTCCAGGGAAATTGAAAAGCAAGTGGTCAGGACCGTTCATCGTGAGAGCTGTGCGTGACAATGGGAGTATTGTCATATCTGGGTTGTCATCTGACGCACAACCATTTGTTGTGAACGGACAGTTGCTGAAGCCATATCTAGATCATGATACATTCCTGTCCGTTGTTGATTCGATATCTGTGGTATCAGATGATGATCTTTTGATTCCATCTTCTGCGTCTGATACATGATCATCCACGCCTCTTGTATATCCTTTCGTTTTACTCTGTCTTCTCCCGTTTTATCATTCACCCCTTTTCCGTGTATGTGTATATGCTATACTTAGGATGTGCTTTATCCTAAGTATAGGGGGGGTGAATGATTTGTGTTGTTCATTTTCGTCCTGTTCATCACTCTTGTTGTTGCCTATACTTAGGGATACTTTACCCTAAGTATAGGGGGGTGATGCTGTTCATATCGTGTCTTTTTATTTTTAAGTATGTACATTCTCGTCATCGGTTTTTCCCTTTTGTACACTCTACTATACTTAGGATTACTTGGTCCTAAGTATAGGGGGGGATCACCATCTTCTCTTCTTTGTATCTTTTCTTTTCACTTTTCTATACTTAGCACGAGTTATGTCTTCCTTTTTCGCTCTCTGATCACTATGAGGACATAGTTCGAGCTAAGTATAGGGGGGTGTCGTATATATTGTATATATACTTTAGACATAACTCGTACTTTTAAATACGTTTATTTGGCGGGTTATATGTGTATAGTTTGTAAAATCCATGTGCGTAAAAAAAAAACCAAAAAAAACCCCAAAAAAAAACTACAAAAAAATATCAAAACACAAAAAAAAAATCAGGAAAAAAAACAAAAAAAACCTTGTATATACTTGTATATTTTACTAACCCTTTTCAAAAAAAAACAAAAAAACAAAAAATACAAAACAAAAAAATCTATAAAAATTTGCAAATTTCAAAAAAAAAACTTTCTTTCACATTTGCATTTTTCCTCCAAAAAAAATCCATAAAAAGTTCAAAATTAGAAAATCGTTCAAAAAAAAAGTGTGTTCTTTTCACATGTGCATCATTCCTTTTCCAAAAAAAAACCCTTGCATTGTTCATATGTTGCATTTGCATGTGCATTTTTCAGGATAGTATTGACATTTAAACTATGTCTGGAATAAAATTGAAGAATGGAGCTTAGATGGACCTTAATCCACCTAATTCTTAGAGGAACTTCACCGAGAAATAGGATTTTAGAAGCTTCAGGTCTTTGACTTAATTCTTTGAGTTCCACATGACAATGTGCAACGTTTGACTCTTAGTGTCTAACCTGGTCTCTTCATTCTGGGTATAACTCTGGAATAGGGAATCAATTTGTACTCTCGCACTATGCACTTAGCTTAACTCAGATGGGATGTTGGAAGACTGTGTGAGTTTCTTTTCTGGTAGCGTGGAAATCTAAAGACCGGAGTACGGGTTGAAATAAAGCTTCGGAAAAGGGATGGACGGCTGGGCACAATTTTTTCTAAGACCCCAAAAAATGTACGTAAAAAAAGATTCTATATCCGTAGGGGCAAACAAGATCCAAGCAGAATCACCAAAAATACAAATACAAAGAAGCCACTACCAAATAAATATCTGACCAAAAAGGTCCAAGCTTCAAGAAACCTGCAGATCTTGGTGGAGACTCGGCTACACTGGCCATCTCCACAAGGAGAGGTGACTACACTGGCCACCCTCCAGTTCTTTTCTCTTTCTTCTAACTTCTCCCCCTATTCGATTGTGAACACAGCGCGACAGACCTTAGAAGGAAATACCTGACTCCTCGAGGACGAGTTATCGGAGAGGAGATTTGCATTGTAGTCCTGCATTCTGGATGGGAAGAGCTAAAACCTTTCACACACATGAGTCGATTGTTCAATGTTCATAGGGTGTGCTTTAGGAAGAGGATTGATCTAAGATGACTTCTGAGCCGAAACTGTGACAATGATGTGTAGAACATGAAGGCTGTCGTTTTTAAAATTCTAAGTCTCATCGAAGTTCCGACACACTAATAATCCAAAGGTCCGACAGAGCTCCAAACTACAATTTTATGAAGATAAGTTTAATACTCAATGTTGTCCTACTTTCTTTATTTTCCCTTTCTTTTTCTTTTTCTTTTGCTTCACTTATTCTTCCAAATAAGTGTTTGCTAAGGGACTAGCAAAGGTAAAGCATAGGGGGATGATGAATCTGCGATTCGTCATCTTTATTCATTTATTTTAGCTTAAAATCCCTTATAAAACACCTACATATCACGCTAATTCCATATTCTTACTAACTTGCATCTGTGTAAATATTGTACATTTCTGACTAATTTTAACCTAAAATAAATAAATAAAGAAAGAAAGGAAAAATAAAGAAAAGAAAATAAAAAATATAAATAAAGAAAAGAAAATAAAAAAGGGAAGACTGTGTACAGGCTGACCCGAACCCCGAGAGAAGGTCAAGACGTGACCTGATCGACCAGGAATAAAGTAGGGGGAGATAGGGTCCTCAACCAGAAAATCCAAAAAAAATGTGTGTTCTCGCTTATTTTGTATATATGTATATCACTAATTTATTTGTACCTTAATTGACTCAAAATCAAATAACATTCAAAATCAAAGTTGTAAATAAAAATGTGTTCTAATTACTAAAATTGATTGCATAATTAAATCTTGTAAAGAATAAAAGTAGCCACACTTGGAAAAAGCCACTAAGTACTAATTGAAAGACCAATTCCGGCTCCATATGTGCTCAAATTGAATCAATCTCAGTTCCATTGAACTCGAAATTAAATTATATTCAAAATGGCTGTATTTTCATAATTTTTGGAGTTACGGATGAAAAGTCGGTTTTCTGAGGTGGTTTGTGCAATTTTCCCATGTATTTTGTGTATATTATATTTGTATATATTGTAAATTAATTCCACTGATTTTTTTAATAAAAAATAAAAATTTAAAAAATAATAAATTCTTAAAACACAAAAAAACGGCTAATTCGTCATTTAACCTTGTATATAATATCATATATGTATATAGTACATGTATATAGTTGCTATTTTTAACTAACCTTCATAAAAAATAAAAAAAATAACATTTTTTAATTCAAATAATAAAGGTGACGAAAATTCAAAAAAAATTAGATAATTTTGTATTTAGTTTTATCTCTCTTTTATTTTCTTTTTCAAATTTCATCTCCCTCCCACCAAAAAATTCAAAAATTCATTTTAATTTTCATCTTCATTATCTCTTCAAAAAAAAATTTCAAATTTCATCTCTTCTATTTATATGGCTCCTTCTCCCTCATTCCAACTTGATCAATCTTTAGAGAGAGGAGCCCGATCTCCGAGAAAACAATTTCGTAGAGAAAAGGTGTCGAGCCTCCGAGCCGTCCGGTGACAGCGAGTCGGCCTTGTTGAGGCGATTACGATCCATTTTCCGCTCCTAAGGTGAGATCCAAATTTTTCTTCGCATTTTATCTTAGTTCAATCGTAGTTCTATTTTTTCGCATTTTTTCCCATCGTCAATTTTTTTTTAGATCGTAAAAAATTCTCCATCTCGATTTGATCCGCCATCGACTCGATTTTTCATCTCACTTTCTTGATCTCTCCGCCTTCTATTTCTATCTCCCACGATCTATCAACTCCGGCCGCGTACGGTGGTCGGAGATCGGATTCGAAACCTCCATTTTCGTCGAATCTTCATCCACGTTTCGATTTGTAGATAAATAAAAAAACAAAAAAAAACCATTTGTTTGCTTTGTTTCTAATTTTTGTTTTGCAGGAAAACATTAAAAAAAATATCAAAAGATAAAAAAATATAACCTTTCTATTTCTATTTCCGGATTTGCAAAAAAAAAAATTTCTTTATATTCTGTTTACAGCACATACAACATAAGATTACAAAAAAAAATAAAAAAAATAAAAAAAAAAACAAAAAAAAAATTTGCAGCAGGGGGCAGCGTTGCCCGCAACCCCCGCCGCCCACCACTGCAAGCCAGCGGTCCACCCGCGCCATTCTCCAGCCGCCTGCCCGTCTTCCTCTGGAGCCAGCAGCCGCTCCGCGTGGGGCGGCGCCGCCACCCTCGACCAAAGCCCGCCGCGCCGAGCCGCGCCCTCCAGCCCAGCGGCCATCCTACTCCAGCGCCGGCCGCGCGCAGGCGCACCGCCGATCCCACCGCCCGCGCGCAGGCGCGCCGCCCTCCGCCTTCGAAGACTGCGCAAGGCCGCTCCTCCCGCGGTGCTCCGCCCGCTGCACCGTCCTCCTCCGCGTGGTGTGCACGCCCCCGCGCCCCGCGAGACGCCGCCTCCGCTCAGGCTCCTCCTGTGAACGACGCGTGGCCCGCACCCCGGCCGCATCGCCCCCGTCTATAGACAGCTGCGCCTACGCACCCACGCCGCCGCAGCTTCCCCGCCGTTGAAGCATTCTGCCGCCAGCGACGCCGAGGTTCATCCGTCCTCAACACCGCCATCGCGCCGCTCCGAAGATCCGCCGCCATCCACTGAAGCCTCCAACGCCGCCATATGCGCCGCCCGCACCGCCTTGGCGCGTGAAGAAGAACAAGGGCAGCCGCCCCTTCCCCTTTTGACCCTTGGGATTGAAGGAATAGAGAACGAAACCCTCTTAGGGCCTGTTTGGTTGCAGGGTTGGGTAGGGTTGGGCCAACCCTGGTTACTATTCACAAGGGTACTTCCTCCTCACAGATTACTATTCACCCACCCCAACCCAACCCAACCCAACCCAGTCCAACCCAGCAACCAAACAGGTAGGGTTTATTATTTCATTTGGACAAATTGCGTGAAGAGCCCCAAAGGTTTTGAACATTACGAGTACGTCCCTGCCAGATCTATCACATGTTTGCAAGCTTCTCACTGGGTAAATTGCGAAATTTCTTCTAATTTTATTTATTGTTCTAGCTGTTGCAAAAACTTGAAGTAAATTACATTTCAGTCCGCAACATTTGCACTATTTACAATTGGGTCCCTGAACTATAGAACAATAACTTGCTTGATCTTTTCATTGAAATAAAGGCTATTTGTGATTCAAAAATTTTGAGAAAATTTTGCTATGTTCCTGATGTTCATATCCATCTAGCATAAATTTTTTTGTTGTATTTTGTCCTCATTTGGTATTATTAAAAAAATCAAAAAAAAAACAGTGTTATTTTGTCTTCCTGAAATTCAAAAATTCATAAAAATTCGAAAATAGCTCCAAAAATTCTAAAAAAATTAGAGTAGTTGTATTTCATTGTCTTTTAATTTCTGACCAATTTTCATGTATTAATTATTTATAAAACTCAAAAAAAATTGAAAAATATCAAAAATCTTCTAAAAATCATAAAAAATTCCACAAAAATCCAAAAATTGTGATTCCAGTTCCTGTTTGTAGATATTGTTTTCTAGTTTATCTTAAAATTAGTAGCCAGGAGTTTTGGGCACTTAAAAAATTTTTAAATTGCAAATTACTCCAGGCTGTCCACATTTTCTTGTTTCCTCATTGTCTGAATTTTAGAAAAATACAAAAACATCTGAAAATTCCATAAAAATTCTCAAAAACATTTCAAAACTTTTAAAACCCAAAAATATTTTCCTTGGATTTTTTTTGAGTTTCTTTGATTAATTGAAAAATTGCAAAAAGAGTTGGTGTGCATATTTTCTGAGTTTAATCACATAGCTTAGCAGTATTTTTGAAAATAAAAAAATTTTGCAAAACTAAAATCATAAAAAATTAAAAATCAGAAAATATAAAAAATTAGAAAATAAAAAAATTAAAAAAAATAAAAAAGATTCAAAAAATCACAAAAACCAAGGATAGTTGTCCTTTGAGATTCCTGTTTTCTATTGATTGATTTTCGATTAATTGAATAACCCTCGGGAATTGTAGCCTCCCTGAGTTCGACCCTGTCCGCTATACAGGTTAATAAGTAGCAAAAATTTAAAAAAAAATATTTTTTGTTGACGCAGGTTTTGGGGATAAAAGCAACGACCTATTCATCAATTAATTCCCGTCCCGAAAATCTCGCCCAACAACTGTTCAATAGGAACACAAATTCTGATGTCGACTTTCGATCATCTATATCCGACAGGAAATCTGAATCTTTATATCCTAAGACTTGGAGATTACCATCTCCATGGACCAAGATGTAATCTTGCGTCCATCTTAAATATTTCAAAATGCTCTTTACTACATTCCAATGTTGTTCTCCATAGTAGGATTTGTAACGACTTACCACTCCTACTGCATGGTAGATATCTTGCCTAGTATACATCATGGCGTACATTAAGCTTCCTACAATTAACGTATAGGGGCATCTGACCATGGCTTTCTTTTCCTCAACGGTTTGAGGAGACATCCCTTTAGACATGTGGATACCATGTCTTAAGGGGAGGAAACCTTTCTTGGAACTATCCCTAAGGAATCGTTCAAGTATATTTTTAATGTACCCATGTTGTGATAATCCCAATATCCTCTTTTCTCGGTTTCTGAACAGCTTCAGACACAAGATGTAGGATGCTTCTCCAAGATCTTTCATCTCGAAGGTGTGGGACAACCATCTTAACACTGGTCATCATCCCTGTATCATTCCCAATGATAAGGATGTCATCTACGTAAAGTACGATGAACACAATAACACTCCCACTAAGCTTCTTGTACACACAAGGTTCATCAGAATTATGCACAAAATCATAACTCTTTATAGTTTTGTCAAATCTGATGTTCCAACTACAAGAAGCTTGCTTGAGCCCATAGATGGATTTTTTTCAGCTTGCATACTTTGCCATCCTCAGTTTATGTAACCCTGGGGCTGCTCCATATAGATATCCTCCTCGAGGTATCCATTGAGGAAAGACGTCTTGATGTCCATCTGTTAGATGTTGTAGTCAAGAGATGTAGCTATAACTAGCAGTGTTCTGATGGACTTAAGCATAACCACAGGAGAGTACGTATCATCGTAGTTGATTCCTTCTCTCTGTGTGTAGCCCTTGTTTATGAGCCGTGCCTTGAAAGTATCTACTTTCCCATCAGGTTCCCTCTTTCTCTTGAAGATCCATTTACACCCAATGGGTTTTACCCCTTTAGGTGGATCCTCTAGGGTCCATACACCATTCTTATGCATGGAGTCTATTTCTGACTTCATTGCTAGAATCCATCTATCCATGTCATGATCTGCGAGTGCTTCATCAAATGAAGCAGGATCATTGTCACTCTCACCTGGCACATGGAATCCATACCTTTCAGGTGGTGCGACCACCCTCGAACTCCTTTGAAGAGGTATGGGTGTTTATCTTCATTTATATCTTCAATTTCTGGTTCAGGAAGCTCAGAATCTTCAGGAGATTCAATGAGTTCCTCTACTTAATTTTTGTCTTGACCTTTAAGGAAACCATCCTCTAGAAATTTCTCATCTCTAGAGATGAAAACCTTTTGGATCTCAGGGTCATAAAGCCGGTATCCAATACCATCTTTAACATACCCAATGAAGTAACACTCGTGAGAGCGAGATTCTAGCTTACTTGCATCCACGTTCTCCGCATGGACCAAGCAACCCCAAACCCTCAAGTGTTTTACACTAGGTTTGGTTCCATACCAGATCTCATGAGGAGTCTTAGGTACAAATTTGTTAGGAATCTTATTCAGGATATATATTGCAGTCTTTACTGTATATCGCCAGAAACTAAGTGGTAAATGTGCTTTACTCATCACTGAACGGACCATATCCATGATAGTCCTGTTGCATCTTTCAACAACACCATTAAGCTGGAGGGTTCCAGGAGGAGTGAGATTAGAGATAATTCCATTCTCCTTAAGGTATTCCTTGAATTCATGTGAGAGGTACTCACCACCTCGGTCATATCGAATCCGTTTAATCTTCCTATTGATTTGATTCTCAACCAAAGCCTTGAACTTTTTGAACTTTTCAAAGGTTTCAAATTTATGAAATAGTAGGAAGATAAACCCATATCGTGAATGGTCATCAATAAACGTCAAATAATATCGATATCCATTTCAAGTCGCGGTACTGAAGGGACCACATACATCAGTATGTACTAGGTCAAGAATACCTTCGCATCATGTAACCTTGTTACGAAAAGGCATCCTAGCCATTTTACGTCGAATACATGTTCGCATGTAGCCAAAGATTGAACCTGTAGAAAATTTAAGGGTCCATCTTTTATCAATCTATTGATCCTATCAACAGATAAATTACCAAGCCTTTGATGCCAAATCATATTCGAATGATTTGCATCCTCCCTGGATCTTTTTGGGTTTTTATTATTATTAGTGGTCGTAACATTCATGACATGTTCATCAATGCACAATTCATAGAGTTCACCAGAAGTCAAAACACCATCCGTAATATAATTATCATAACGATTTATGACTAATTTATTACAGAATAGGAATGCATATCCACTTCTAACAAGTTTAGATACAGATATTAAATTCCTTCTGACTTCAGGTACATAAAGGCACTCTTTAAGTAAAAGGACTCTTCCACTAGATAATGATAGTTGGCAGGTCCCAATGACAACTGCTGCAACACTTGCATCAGTTCCCATTGGATGACTGTCTCCCCTTCTTCAAGATTCTTAGTTTCCTGAAATAGATGCAATAGATTACATACATGAACAAAAGCACCAGAATAAACAATCCAAATTCCTTCTCGTCCAACGAGAAAACCAATTTCAATGATGAAATTAGATTTCATACCTGTAGGAGCTTTACCTTTGTCGGCAGACTTCATGTATTCCAGACAATTACGCTTCCAGTGCCCCGACTTCTTGTAGTGGTGACAAACGTCGGTTTTCTTCGATGCTATCATCATGGATCCATTGGAAGATGAGCCAACGCCTTGACTCTTCTTCTTTCTCTTCTGGGTCGGGCCCTTCTGAGAACCTTGCTTCTGAGTGCACTTTCCTTTGACTTGTGCAACCATTGCACTATGAGAGGGGCCATCCTTCCTCATTACGTCTTTAGAAGACTTTAATGCAACCAATAATCCAATGTTAGTAAAATCAACTTTGCTCATGTGGAACGTGACAACAAAGTTGTTGGAAGACTTGGGAGCGACAAAAAATGAAGTCAGCTTGCATGTATGTGTCCATGTTAGCTCCTAGTGTTTTTAATTTAGAAAGGTACCCAAATATTTTAAGTACATGATCTCTGACAGAGGTCCTCTCCTGCATCTTGCAACGAATAAGATATCTCATCATATTATAATGCAGTGTGCAGTTCACATCACCGAACATTTCCCTCAGATTCGTCAAAATATCATAGCAAGTGGCTATTTCCACATGATGCTTCTGCAGCACATTGGACAATGAACCCAGAATGTAACATCCTGCCAAGTTATGATCTTCCTCGTATTTTTTATTATATTTGATTTCCTCCGAAATCTTTGGGTCTGCGTATAATTTCTGATAGCATATAAGATATGCGCTCAGCCCAAAGAACAAGATCCAAATTTCGGATCCAATCCGAATAATTTGGTCCGATCAATTTGTTGACCTCCAGAAGCCTACTAAGTGGGTTCATTGACTTCATTTTCTGAAATTAAGAAGACACTATATTAGAACATATAAATAATTATATATTCAATTACAAATCTTTGATTAAAGATTTTCTAATAAAATTAGTCTCGCCTTTTTAACTTTGAAAGTTCATCCCCTTAATGACTTTCAAAGCAAGAGATATACTTATCGCCATATCTTTAGCAAGAACTGAGATCTTCTCTTTACCTTTATCACATCCCAATAATATGAGAACTTGTAACTCGGATAAAGAGAAGCGGGAACACATTCCACCTTGCAAGTCCAACTTGCATCTCCCAATTCAGTCTTTAATACCCAGGTCCACCACCACTAAGGTGATGTTGATCCGCCGTAAATTGAACCAACCGACAACAGGATTGGTACTCGCCATGCGCAATCAGATATCGCCCAAAGAACATGAAGATTCGATATTGGGATCACTATGCATACAACCTTACTCTTTTGAGAAGCAAAGAGCTCGATCCAGATGCACTTGCATACAGGAATTGTCACTTCGAACATGCATCTCCTACATACAATCCCTAGAAACGGAACCATTTGCCTTGATGGGAGATCATGTATGTCACTTATGTGATCCTCCACCTCATATTCAAATTTTAATTATTTATCATGAATCATATTCATATAATTAATTCTTCTAAGAGAAATACACATCTATTCATAATAGAGTGTTTTAATTTGATATAATCAGTTTAATCACATTAAATAAATTATCAATCCAATTCAATCAACAAACTTGATTGTTTCTTGAATGGATAGTATAATCTTAAAATACATGTTTATTTGAATTATAATAATTAGAAAAAATACACCATGATCTCTTTTGCGTTATCGAGTCCCTACCCACTGTCATGACCAGTACCGATGGGAGTGGGACAGACCGCACACGGTGCAACCTGCTACCCCAACGCTCCCTGACTAGACACCATATCCACCTCAGGAAAGGATAATGTCAAATTGATCATTGTGTACTTAAGATGATAATCGGTTCTTCAACCAAAGTTATACAATATAGTAATAATCAAAATCATTTTGATTATAAGGAAATTTGCTACACAAATTCCCAATCCTATTCAAGCAAGTTTGTTTGTTGATTGTGTAATCAATAGTGATCTAGATTATATCTAATCAATTATTGGTTAAGGCAATGTCAATTAAGGAAATATTTATCAATAAATATTTCTCAAATATTTTCCATATTTAATTCAAGGAATAACCATTAATTTCACTAATAAACAACCACATGGTTCTTGATTACGAATGTAATTTCCAGCAGTGACCCCCACATACTAAAATTAACATAACTCAATCAATTTAAATCCAAATTATGCAAAATAAGTTTGCTAATTTGATTTAAAATAGAACCTAGGTGATTTGCATGCATTTCTAGGCATTTCAAAATAGTAATTACTCCTTAATTACGTCAAGATTTGCAATCCCCAAAACGGTGGATACATGTTTATTAAAATGATCATAACTTGAGCAAACAGAATTCAAACTACGCAAACTCAATCCCACGATTTCCTTATTTAATGGGGAATAAAATATAGGTTATTATTTTGTGTTTAAACATTTTAAAAAGGGCAGAAATTATTCACTAAATAGAGATGCAAAAATTGAAATGCGACAAAAAACTTTCGCAAACCCTAACGAACCCATGTCTTCCTGGGTTTATGGTGAAGGATATGGGGAGATCCTTAAGTGCATCACGGAAGCATGAGGATCGCATCGTATGCGATTGGGAGCGACTTGTAACACTAGTTGCTCGATGAAACATAATTTAAAAAATTTTCATGCGATGAAACCACATGATCCAAGAACACTTCTCGGTTCATTTCATCTAAACCACAAACAAGTATTAGGGTTACCTCTTGAAGCATGGTTGCGATCGAGTCTCTAAACGAAGAAACCTCTTGTCTCAAGTACAATCTGACGGAGGAGATGCTTGCGAGCACATGGAGAGATGCATGCTTCTCGCAATCCATGTTGATGATCCAAGCGGCGAATCTCCTGATCTCGACACACGAGATCCGACGTCTTCTTTACGAGCGAGGCACACCGAAGGAGATGGAGATCCACGAGCAAACGATCGAGCAACATAATGATGACGTTGCATGATGAACCGCTAAGCCGATCAAGGTTAAGTCTCGGAAAATCAGATCAAGGTCGTTGCGACCCCAATCGACAAAGCGTGGCTCAATCAAGAAAAATCAGACCACCAATAAAGATATCAAGCAATCAAACAAGGCAAGTGGTCTCGCTAATTTACTTTACTTGGTATAGCTACCAGGGTCGATCACAAGGAGCATGGAATGACAAGTCTACGAAGTAATCGGAAAACCAAGAAAAGAAAGAAAATTGGTGGTTTTTATTTTTTCAATTTTTTTATGATTTTTATAGTAAGAAAAGGAATAAAGCAAAACCAAAAAGAAAAACTCAAACAATTATTTAGAGGTCCAAAAATACTCAAAAATTGAAAACAAAAATGTTTTTGTGTTTTTCATTTATTAAATTGTTTTTATGAATTTTCTGGGGTTTTTCTGATTTTTAATTAATTTTCTAAAAATAAAAGAATATCAAAAACAACAAACAATATACAATTGGAGTCTAAAGGCATATTAAAATTAATTAAAATGCCTAGAAATCCTAACAGTAATTTTATGTGAAACTACAAAATAAAATCTATCTACAGAAGAGAACACATTTTTTTGATTTTTTATGATTTTTAATTATTTTTATAAATTTTTTACTCTTTTTCGATTTTTAGGAGTTTTATAAATGGGAATAAGATAAAAATTGCATAGAAACTCAAACAACACAAAAGAAGCAATCAGAATTTTTTTTAGAATTTTTTAGATATTTTAATATTTTTAGTTGATTTTCCAAAACAGACAGTGACACTTTTTAAGGTTTTCAATTTTTTAAAAAATAAATGAAATCAAAACACCACCCAAAAATCACCAAAATTCCTACACAGTAGCAGGGGCTAAGTGTCAAAATTTCAAGATTTTTGGAGCAATTTTGCTATTTATTTAATAAAAAACAAAATGCACAGCTCAAGAGACCAAAATGCAATTAAAATAAGTTCTGGTACTAAAAAGTAACATGCAATAAAACACTAGGCTCCAATCTACAATTTCTCCACTAATATCCTCACATGTCGTAAATCAACACTTATAGGGGCATATTTGCAAATATGGAAAATAAACATGCAATCCATAACAAAAGATAAGTTCGAAGTACACAATACAAATAGCCCAAAAAGAGATGTGATGAAGCACATGGTTCCACACAGACATGACTAAAATGTAAATATGAGAAACTACAGGTACTGGAATGCAAAATGGTTCAACTGTGATTTTATTTTACAGACTAAAATAAAAACTAAAATAAACGGTGGAAAGAAAGTGCAATATACCCATGAAGTGCGTGAGAGGCGCGTGACGAGGACGTGTGGCGGCCATTGATGAGGCGCGATCGTACGGCTCTAGGCACGTAAGATGTCAGATCTGACGGCTATTAGATGGTTGGCAACGTGGCTGGTATGGGGCTGTTAGATCTAACATCTAACGGCCTGACACCTCCAGAGGATGAACGGTTATGATGAAGTCTGGGAGGTGGGCTCGATCTGATGATGGAGAAGACGTCTGGAAGAACTAAGCCCTGGCAAACTTCACTGGAGCACAGAAGGTGATCCGGAGCTCAGATGAAGGATCTGAATGCGCCAATAGAATCGAGTGGCCCTTCCACGTTGGATGGTCATCTCTGATGGAGCAGTTGATGGTCGGATGAACGTGATGATGACTGGGACCTGGGTGACATCCGACGAGCCTCATACGGATGGAATCAGATGTCCTCGAAGCGTGTCAAGGCCTGCACGGGAGAGCTCTGACTCGGAGCAATACTCCGGTCGGGCTTATTAGGTCTGAAAAAGCAAGAAGCGGTGGTGGATGGGGGGTGGTTCTCTAGCGAAGATGATAGAGGAGACCGATCTCCTAATCTCGATGCAATTATCGAGGGTCGGGGTGATCAGGATACAGAAGAAGATGGAGGGCAAACGTAGGTGTTGATCGGAGCAGATGAGTGATGGTAACGGGGCTCCGATCGGTTGGTTGGAGCTGGCGGAGCGACGACGGCGTGCAAATGAAAGATTGAGCAAACGACGGAGCTAGGAACAATGTAAATGATACCTGAAGGTATTTGTGTATAATGTGTTATATACAGGTATAAAAAACCAATGTGTTTTGTACATTTATTTTTATTTTCTTATTTTTACATAAATACCCCAATTTTGTATTTTATTTATTTACAACATAATATTTGGAGTATAAAACCTTTTTTGTTTTATTTTTATCATTTATTTACAAGTATAAAATAAATAGGGTAAGCTATATATATACATGTATTATATACAAGGTGAGAGAGAGTTTTATTCTAGTTTTATTTTTATTTTGTTATTTTCTAATTTTTGTTTTATTTTTAGAAATATATACAAGGAAATAAAAAAATCTTTTTATTTTTATAAAAATAAATTATATACATATATGGTATATATGTACAAGGTAGAGTGGCCCTATCTCTCTCTACTTAGTTTATTTGGCGATCAGGCCAATGCTTGGCCCTCTCATGGGTTTGGATCACTCAATATTTATTCTAAATATTTCCTTCTTTTTTTATTCTTTGTTCTTTTATTTTTGCACAAATGCACGCTAATTCTAAAATATTAACATGTGCATGCTTATTGCTAAATTATTGTATTTACAACTATTTACATGATGCTTTGCCAAGATAATTAGCTAAAATAAAAGAATAAAGAGTGATGAATGGGGATTCATCACCCCCTATACTTTACATTTGCTAGTCCCTTAGCAAACACTTATTTGAAAAAGAAGTGAAAAGTAAAGGAAAAGAAAAGAAGGAGAATCAAGGTTGATTATTAAACTTGTCTTCATTAAATTGAAGTATGGAGCTCAGTCAGGCCTTTGGATTATTAGTTTGTCGAAACCTTATTTGGACTTAGGTTTAAAACTCAACAGCCTCTAAGTTCCACCAATCTATGGTCAAGACTCCTCAACAATCCAGATCTGAACAAGTCTACATACACAAACTCTAATGACCATGAATCTTTTCTTGTACTGTGTAAGTGATATGTTGCTCCCCACCTCAGAAATAGCAAAGTAACAGCTCCCCTCAACAAGGTAACTCTAATGCCCTAGTCGGGAAGCTCTTTCCTCGAGGAGCGGAGTATTCCCTTCTAAGTTCAAGTGCAACCGGCTCAAGAAGAGGAGGAAGAAGAGAATGGACCATGACCAGTGTAGTCATGTATCCTTGGGAGCCCAACTAGTGTATCTAAGTCTCCCTGCTGCAAGCTTCATGAGATGAAAATGGGTAACATAAGCTTTGCCTTATTTGGCTATATAAAATCCGGTGGGTATTTCATTTTCTATCAGACCCACCACTTTTTTGGAGTTTTTCTTTCTTTTGCACACACATTTTTTTTTGATGTGCATATGTACAACATATCTACATGGTGCATCATATATACATAAGGAGTTTTTCCTCTTGATCCAGTAGACTATCCCTCTTTTGAAGCATTATTGCAACCCACAACTCCTGTCTTTAGACCTCAATGCCGCTAGACCAAGTTGAGACACACGTCCTTCACTAAAAGAAGACGAGAGGTTCTGCCTAGATGTACTACGCTCGTATCCTACACCAAGCCAAAGAAGACTACCTCCTCACCACCTCATCCATAGAGAGCTATGTGTAAGGTATTGGTGCAAGTAAAGCCATTGTCTGTGAGAGTCATGTGTGTGTTGTTAAGTGGTCTACTTAGGCTCATCAAGATGACATATGATCATAGCCTAGTGGACTCGAAGAATTAAGTCCCAAATGGACCTGAAAAGTCTTAACCCTAAGCCCTATAAGGTTCCTCTTAGAATTAGGTGGATTAAGGTCTTAACCAAGCTCCATTTTCCAATTTAATTCCAGGATAGTTTAAATGCCAATTATGATTCAAGAAAACTATACAAATATATACAAAAATATTTTATGCAAAATTTTTGAAAAATGTTTGAATGAATGAATGCATGGATGCAGAGATTTTGCAAACTATTTAAACACATTTACACAAGGGTTTTTGCAAACTTTTTGTTTTTCAAATAATTTACAAAAATTTTATACTATATACATAATTTTGATATCAAAATATTTTCAAACTCTTTACACACAAAACATTTTTACAAACATTTGTACAAAAATAATTTTATAAATAGCTATTTATGTGCAAGAAATAATTTTATGTACAAGAAAATTTTTTAATTTTTATAGTTTTTAGATAAAGAATTTTTAGCCATTTTATTTATTAACACACTCACACAAAGTACAAGCTATGGCTAAAGTATATATGAAATGTATATGACCCCCCCTATACTTAGCTCGAACGATGTCCTCAGAGTGGATCAAGAGCGATGAAGAAGACATAACTTGTGCTTAGTATAGGGAAGTGAAAAGGAATGGTATACTACAACGACAAATCAAAGAATAGAATGAGAGGATCTCGGTGTTTCCCCCTATACTTAGGATCAAGTAATCCCAAGTATAGCAAACTGTAGATAAAGGGAAATTCGAGTAGATGAATGTACATGGTCTACCTCCCCTATACTTAGGGTAAAATATCCCAAAGTATAGGAAACAAAACAGAGGTAAAAAGAATGAAAAGAGAAATCAAAAGTCTGACACCCCCCTATATTTAGGGTAAAGTACACCCTAAGTATAGCATAATCAAAGATTTAAATGGGGTGTTGGACTGAAGAATGGTACGATATGGACATCTGGATCTATACAAGGCGGAAGACAGTGATAATCAGGCATGAGATGAAATAGATGTGAGTCAAAGACCACATCTCACGCAAAATGAATAGGGGCGACATCAACGACCAGTGGCTCATGATCTAGATATGGTTTGAGCCGCTGCCCGTTAACATGAAAGGTAGACTTAGATGACATTTCAGATATGTCAATACTTCCATTGTCATGTACCTTTCGGACCAGGTATGGTCCCTTCCACTTGCTCTGCAACTTCCCTGGAAATAATCTAAGCCTAGCATCGAACAACCATACTCTTTGATCCGGCTCAAACTGCTTGTGGTTGATATGAGAATCATGCCACTCCTTCACTCTCTCCTTGTATTGTAGGCTACTCGAAAATGTTGCATCTCTAAGATCCTCCAGGGCTGCCAACTCTGCCCTCCTCTGATTTCCTACACTTACTGGATCCAAAAGTATGTTTGTGACAACCCAAAGTGACTTATGCCTAATCTCAACAGGTAAATGGTAGGGCATGCAATAAATGAGGCGAAAGGGAGATGTATCCAAAGGAGTCTTGAAGGAAGTCCGATATGCCCATAATAACGAGTCCAAAAGTTGTGACCAATCCTTTCGGTCAGGGCAGACGACCTTCTGCAATATAGTCTTGATCTCCCTGTTCGATACTTCAGCAAGACCATTGGTCTGAGGATGATATGGTGTGTCTACTCGATGGTCAATGCTGAACTCTCTAGAAAGGGCCTTTACCTTGTCGTTGACGAAATGAGACCCCCCGTCAGATATCAACACTATAGGCACCCCGAACCGTGAAATGATATTCTTCCTCAAAAATCTGCATACAGTCCTAGCATCTGCGGTTCGAGCGGGGATGGCCTCAACCCAACGACTAACATAATCAACGGCCAACAGAATGTACTCAAATACATGACTCTTAGGGAATGGACCCATGAAATCGATGCCCCATGCATCAAAAACCTCACAGAAGTGAATGGGTTGCTTCGGCATCATATCACACTGTTCACAAGTGCCCATCCTCTGAAAGTCAGTACACCTCTTCACGAATTTATCAAAATCCTTGAAGAGGGTAGGCCACCATAGGCCGGATTGGAGCACTTTCTATGTCATTCTCCTCCTAGAGTGATGTCCCCCTGCCTCAAGCTTGTGGCAGTAAGTGAGGATGCTATGGTGCTCCTCTTGAGGAATGCACCGACGCCAGATGCTATCCCCTCCTTCATAATAAAGGATGGAATCCTCCCAATGGTAGAACTTGGCCTTCGCAAGGAAGGTCTCAAGTCTCTTCCTGGACCAACCTTGTGGAACTTTCTTGGCAACAAGATAGTTCACAATGCCAGCATACCACGAGAGTGAGGCAATAGCAAGAATCGCCTCATCTGGGAAGGTCTCAGAAATGGGGATCAGTCTACTCAGATTCCTCAAGATGCTCTAATCGGGAGAGATGATCCGCCACCACATTCTTGACTCCAGGTTTATACTTAATCTCAATATCAAACTCCTGGAGTAGAAGGATTCATTTGTTAGTCTCGCTTTGGCATCCTTCTTTTCCGTGAGGTACCTAATGGCGGTATGGTCTGTGAAGATAGTCACCTTCGATCCAATGATGTAAGATTTGAACTTATCTATGGAAAAGACTACAGCTAGCATCTCCTTCTCAGTGACAGTATAGTTCCGCTGCGCGGCATCCAATGTACAACTAGCGTAGTGAATGCCAAATGGCACTCCATCCCTCCTCTGTCCCAAAATGGTCCCTACGGCAAAATTGGAGGCATCTGTCATTATCTCGAATGGGATAGACCAATCAGGCGGCTGAATGACAGGAGCCTCCATAACTAGACTCTTGAGAATCTCAAATGACGCAATACACTTATCATCCACAATGAACTCGATGTCTTTGGTCAGCAAATCAGTCAACGGTCGGGCAATCCTACTGAAATTATGAATGAAGCATCGGTAGAAACCGATGTGCCCTAGAAAAGATCGTAACTGTCGCAAGTTGGACGGTGGACTGAGTTTCCTAATGACATCCACCTTGGTCGGATCAACCTCCATGCCCCTGTTGGAGATGATATGACCCAGCACCGTCCCTTGAGTCACCATGAAGTGACTCTTCTCTCAGGATAATACAAGATAGACCTCGATGCAACGCTGAAAGACGCGGTCTTGGAAGTCAAGACAAGCATCAAACCCATCGTCATAGACCGAAAAGTCGTCCATGAAGACCTCCAAGCACTCACCCACCATGTTCGAAAAGATGGACAACATGCACCTTTGGAATGCTGCCAGAGCGTTACATAGACAAAAGGGCATCTGTTTGAAAGCATATGTCCCAAAGGGATAGGTGAATGTGGTTTTGTCCTGGTCTTCAGGTGTAATGGCCACCTGGTTGTAGTCGGAGTACCGATCAAGAAAGCATTAGTGACTCTTCCCAGCTTGACACTATATAATAGGATCAATAAAAGTTAGCAAGAAATGATCCTTCTTGGCGGCCTGGTTCAATCGTCTGTAGTACACACAGACTCTCCAAGAAGTGGGTACCCAGGTAGCGATCTCCTCTCCAGACTCACTCAGAACTGTAGTGATGCCTGTCTTCTTGGGCACCACATGTAATGGACTAACCCACTTGGAGTCAGAGATGGGGTAGATAAAATCGACGCTCCATCATTTTGAGATTTCCTTCATGACATCCTCTCGAAGGTTCGGGTTCAGTCGCCGCTCGAACTCACGTTACGGCTTCGCATCCTCTTCGAGATAGATATGGTGGGAGCACAGGGCGGGACTTATCCCTTGAAGATCAGCTACACACCATCATATCGCCTTACGGTTCTTTTCAAGAACCTCCATCAAACAAGATTTTTTCTCTCCAGTCAAATCTGCTGAGATAATGACTGGGTGTATCTCATGCTCTCCCGCAAGGAACCTATACTTCAGCGACCATGTCAAGGGCTTCAGCTCTGGGCAATTGGGAGCTGGCAGATCTGGCCTCTGAAAAGTCTGAGTGAAACCAACCAAATCTGCATGGGAGAGCTCTCGCTGATCATGACAATCTAGTGAAGATTGCTCTGCTGGTGTGTCTGTGCTCTGAATAAGATCAATCTCCACCCTAGCTCCTGGCTCTGTAGGAATCAGATATGTCAACTCATCAAACTCTGCCCAATCAAAATCTGACTCCGAGGGATATGAATCTGAATCAAGATAAATATCAACTGCCTCGCTATCCTGAACGCGGTTTACGAGCTCAAATGTGTCCTCAGTCAAGAATGCGCTCTCCAAGCTCTCCTCTGCTAGAATCTGGGAATCAGTGGGATCTGAATGTGTGAGAATGGCTCGTGAAATGGGGTCTATCCAAGCGGCTTCATCATCTGTGATCACAAAATCACACTCCTGGTGGACGTCTCGCTCTACCTCTGTCATCTGCTATGAATCACTAAGCAGCTCTGAGCAAGCTGAATCTCGTGCTCTAGTCTCATCGATCGTCTCTATTTATATACTCTCGCCCTCGACTCGAAAGTATACCTTCCCGCTATCATGATCGTATACTGCCTTAGCTGTGGACAAGAACGGGCATCCTAGAATGATGGGGGTATCAGTCACAGACTCATGGATCTCCACGTCCAACACAACGAAGTCCATGGGGGAATTTCATGCCCTCAACCCCTTCGGCCTCTTGACAGATCGATCAGCAAACTAAAGGACCATCCTGCTCTGTCGAAGAGGGCCAAACTCGAATCGATCGAGTAAGGCTGTCTGGAGTAGGTTGATAGAAGAGCTGCTGTCTAATAGAGTCTGATCGAGCCTCTACTCATGTATGTGACATCTGACATAGGGAGCTCCCGCATCCGGCCTCTTGGCTGGCAGACGGTTCTGGATGGCGAAGCAGGTGGCATGAGTAAGCATATGGATCTCTAACTGATGGTTCCTCCTCTTCCTGCGAATGGTGGCCTTCTCTCTAAGGTTCCTCTGGAAGAGTGGGATGTGCTCCAAGGCCTCCTGTAGAGTCAGCTGAATCTCGAATCTGTCTATCATATGCTAGCTGAACTCTAGCTGCTGTGATTTTTTTTGGATTTTCTTTTTATTCCCCTTAGACAAGCGGAGTGCTTGAGGGAAGGGGATGGCTGGGCCCTCCTCAGATGGAGGGCAAGGATCGGGTCCTTGCTGCTGTGGTGAAACAGAATCCATACACATATCTCCAGGCATCGCATATGGACTCACAAATAAAGAACCCTTTCCTTTATTTGATTTTCTAGAATAGTCCCAAGATACAAAAACATAAGGAAATGAAACAGGAATAGAATGGGTGGCCTCAGTACCACCCATGACATCTGGACTTGCGGCCTTAGCAACGCACTCTGGATCAGCATCATCATCTCTGATGGCATCAGCGCCACCTCCTGCATCTAGTGAAGTGATGACCTTAGTATCGTCAGCTGGATCTATATCCTTGGTGGCGTTAGCACCACCGTCATCATCATGAGCGGCATCAACACTGCTCTCCTCCTCCTTATCTGGCACTCCTGAGTCCGCATGTGGTCATCGCTCAGACGAGGCACTGTCGGCTATCATCCTACCGCTCCTAAGTGTAACAAAGTCAACATCAAAAGTGTATGCAGAAATATCACCAAGTGAGTCACTAGGAGTGGTAACCTCTGTAAACTCTACCTGCTCAGACTTCCTCTTCAGGTTGTTCAGACTCGGCTTGATCTGAGCAGGTATGACAACCTTGCCCTTCACTACTTCCCTCATCTCCTTACGGAACTCGTCCATCTCCCGCCTGAATGTAGCCTGATGCTTGGAGATAAGGCATGCTAAATCATCTAAAGCTGGGTTCTCATAGGCGGACCCATGAGAACAGGACGGGTGGCCTCTCTGAAAGTGAGGCTGCTGTTGCTGAGAAGGATGAGGGGGATACTGGTGAGAGAACTGTTGAGGCTACTGCTGCTGCCTCCACGACTGTCCCTACTGATAGGGACAAGGACCCTGCTGGTAGTGTGGCTGTGACCATGGGAACTGGGGCTGCTACTCCTAGTTGTACTGGCCACCTGAACTGGAGGCTGTTGCTAGGATGAGGCACCTCCGATCGACCAACAAAGTCTGGGATGGTCTCGTCGGATCCCAGGCTGAGGTCGGTCATACCAAATCCCGTTGACTTCCATCAACGACTCCTACTCGTATGTGGGTGGTGGAAGAATTGACAGGGGCTGATCCAGCTGGTAGACCGCCATCTGACTGTCTGGAGACGGTGGTAGCTGGACATATTGCTGCTGTTGCTAGAACAACTCTTCCTGTATGTGATGCACCTGTCGGTAGTGGGTGGAGGGCTGGGTCGAGCTACTGTTACTACTGGGATTTTCCGTGACGTGAGATGGGGCCGAGGAGCCATCTGTGCCTCCTAGAGATACATGATCGGTGTCTTCAGGTTAATCAGCATCTGTGCCATTTGATCTATCTGAGACATGCCCTGTCACTGCTTCTTCTTCTATGATCTCGATGCGGTCCAGCTTCTCGCTGATGATACCCATATCAACGGTCGATGACTCTGCCTGTGTTGCGGCTGCTGAAGATGTAGAAGGACCTGCATCGACTTGTGCTATCCTCTGATAGGACACGACCTGTGGTGTGGGCTTCCCTTGTGTATAGAGGTGGGTCTGGGACATAACCGTGTAATTTTTTGCCATCTCCTCATAGATGATCCAGACCTGATCCTCATTCTTGGTGAATAGGAACCCCCACAGGATGCATTCACTAGCTCCTGCAACTCCGGTGTAAGCCCGCAGAAGAAACTCTGGACAAGGTTGGGCTTGGATATGTCGTGATGGGGACACCGGTCAATGAGCTCTCTGAATCTGTCCCATGCCTCATGGAACTACTCGTTGGGAAGCATGGAGAAGTTGTTGATCAGGGCTCTGGCTACATTTGTTCGGCCGAGTGGATAGTACTTATTCAAGTACTCATTCTGGAGCTGTTCCCATGATGTGACGTATCTCCCTAGGTGCTTCAGCCAGTTGGCTGCTATATCTATGAGGGAGAACGGAAATGCCATCATCTTGATGGTATCCTCATCTACGTAGCGATCGTGGACCGTGCTGCATATCATCTCAAACTCTTGGAGATGGAGGTGTGGCTCCTCGGTGGCAAGCCCGTGGAATCGGGGTAGTAGCTGAATGGTCTGAGGCGGGAGCTTGAAATCTCCCAAAATGGCTGGAAGCTAAATCCATATGTGGGTTAGAGTTGCACCAGGGTTGTGCAACTCTCTCATCGGACGTGCGGGTGCTGTTGGCTGTACGGGCTCCTCAGGATCTCCTCCCTCAGGAATGTCTCCTCCTCACTGGCTCTGCGCTACTCTCTGTCTACTCGCATTGCTCCATCTCTCGGTGCATATCGTCCATGAAAGCCCCTTGGTCTCTGATCTGATGCTGCATGGTCTCCAAGTAGGCTAACAGGGTGTTGTTGATGCACCCTGATCAAGTATATTTGTGGGTCCCGCTGGATCCATCGGTGCGCTCCTCGTTGCTGGCCATGGTCTCTGCAAAGGCAAAAGACCCAAACTCAGATGCCGTCAAATGATCAAATGTCTGCTGTTGTCTCTGCTCGGGCACCTCAGGACTGGTAGAAGGGTGGTCGAGGGGGAACAGGGTGGAGTCAAACTCGGGTTCGGAGAGCAGGTCTGGGCTCTCACGAACCAACCTAGATGAGCGGACCGGAGTGCTCGAAAGTGGTACAACAAGAGACTGCCTAAGGTACCTCCGGCCCATCATTGTAATGTAGCGAGTGAAGGAGGATGAGATCTGGAAAACACAGAGAATCAGGCAAGCAAAACCCCCAATTCACCTACTCACACAGAGTTGATGACCGTAAAGGTTCGGTCTTTTATATTGTCAATTTTATTTAGGTGATCAAGCAGTCTTTTCAGAGCGATTAAGAGAGCCATTGGGAATCCAACACTCTAAGGAGATTGTCCCATTCCAAGGCTAGATCTTTCCTTGCCAGTATAAGTCACGGACTGTTTACCGGCTACCCGATCGACTCGCTCTATTAAGTATATCGCGACCCGCTTTACCAGAAACCAGAGTGATCCTCACTGGAGAATGACTAACCCGAATCAGTAGTCTGAGGAGAGGTCAGATATGGGTCTAGCCTAGTGTGCAGGTCACTCTCTCGCTCATCCAAACAAGACAATGAAGGGATTGCTCTCCCAAAGACAAAATTTTAAATGTGGTGTCTTATAGGGTCAAGTGTGTTTTATTAGTCCCAATTTTATAGTTTTTCTTTTCTAGGTATTTTTCAAGCAAACAATGCCTAATGTATTTTTATGATTCTCCTGGTTATTTTAAGTCCAAAAATAGGGTTAGAAGTCGAAAAAGCCGATGCACGGTCAAACACTCTGATGCATGCAGAGTAAGAAATGCGTACCTGACTCCAGCTCTCTACATGGAGGGTGATCCGCGCATAAAGTAAATATTGAATTAAAACTACCTATATGATGCACGAAGAAATCGGCCCTAGACAGAAAATTTCTACTCAAGAAGAATGAAAGCTAACGGGTCAACAAAAGGGGTCGGGGTCCGGTCTCTAATGTCGATCGGTGTCCACCACACGAATACTGCCAGCACTTTATACGACCTCTAGCAGCACATGACCCCTCAGATGACCAAGTTAACTTTTTCTTTTGTGATTTAATTAATAAGTTCCACTTATCGATCTATAGGTACAGGCAAGCAATTAGGGCTGATGCCTTAATTAATTACCTCACAATCAAGAAAAAAATCCTAAGTCTAAGGGCCAAAAACTTCGAGAATCAAAAATAAAAGAAAATGCAAAAAACACAAAACCGGTGTAAAATCTGCAGTGAGGTCCCCCGAGCACTCCGGTATCGGCGAAACAGACCCCCAAGATCAAGCCAAGTCCACGTCTGAGTCTTGTCCTGTATTATTACAATAATAATAGCAATAAAAATGAAACTAAGGCTAAAGCTCCTCCCAAATTCCTGCTCCTCCTCTCCTACGCTCTCCTGCAGCTCGATGTATAAACGAGCCGCCTCCGCGTCGCTCGGGAGCCTCGACGCTCCGAAGATAGCCGCCCTCGCTCGTCGGGCCCTCGCAAGAAAGGGAAACAAAAACTTATAGTCAGATCACAGTTATTAAAAATAAAATGAAATATAATAAAATAAATAAATGAAATCAAGAACAAAGAAAAAGAAATTAAAAAACAAAAATAAAAAGCAAATAAAGAAAATAAAAAGAAGAAGAAAGAGACACAAAACCGCAAACGGAAAACCGACTACTAAGCTGTGCTCCCTGGCAATGGCGTCATTCTGATGAACTGCATAGCCGATCAGGGTTATGTCTCGGAAAATCAGATCAAGATCGTTGCGACTCCAATCGACAAAGCGTGGCTGAATCAAGAAAAATCAGACCACCAATAAAGATATAAAGCAATCAAACA
This sequence comes from Ottelia alismoides, assembly GCA_037367405.1. Taxonomy (NCBI): domain Eukaryota; kingdom Viridiplantae; phylum Streptophyta; class Magnoliopsida; order Alismatales; family Hydrocharitaceae; genus Ottelia; species Ottelia alismoides. Next base: position 822,320 of record JAZKJV010004093.1, read on the forward strand.
AGGCAAGCGGTCTCGCTAATTTATTTTACCTGGTATAGCTACCAGGTTCGATCACAAGGAGCACAGAATGACAAGTCTACGAAGTTGTCAGGAAACCAAGAAAAGAAACAAAATTGGTGGTTTTTAATAATTTTCAATTTTTTTTATGATTTATATAATAAGAAAAAGAATAAAGGAAAACAAAAAAGCGAAACTCAAACAATTATTTAGAGGTCCAAAAATATTTAAAAATTCAAAACAAAAATGTTTTTGTGTTTTTAATTTATTAAATTGTTTTTGTGACTTTTCTGGAGTTTTTTCTGATTTTAATTAATTTTCTAAAAATAAAAGAAAGTAAAAAACAACTAACAATGTACAGTTGGGATCTAAAGGCAGATTAAAATTAATTAAAATGCTATAAAATCCTAGTAGTAATTTTATGTGAAACTATAAAATAAAATCTACCAAAGAAGAAGAAAACACCTTTTTTTATTTTTTTATGAATTTTTAATGATTTTTATAAATTTTTTACTCTATTCGATTTTTAGGAGTTTTATAAATGGAAATAAAACAAAAATTGCACAGAAACTCAAACAACACAAAAGAAGCAACTAGAATTTTTTTAGAATTTTTTGAGATATTTTAATATTTTAAGTTGATTTCCCAAAACAGGCAGTGACACTTTTTAAGGTTTTTGAATTTTTAAAAATAATAAATGAAATCAAAACACACTGGAAAATCATCAAAATTCCTACACAATAGCAGGGGCTACGTGTCAAAATTTCATAATTTTGGAAGCAATTTTGCTATTTATTTAATAAAAAACAAAACGCATAGCTCACATGGACCAAAATGCAATTAAAATAAGTTCTGGTACCAAAAAGTAACTGGCAATAGAACCCTAGGGACCAATCTGTAATTTATCCACTAATATCCGCACATGTTGTAAATCAACACTCACAGGGGCATATTTGTAAATATGGAAAATAAACATTCAATCCATAAAGATATGTTCGAGGTACAAAATGCAAATAGCCCAAAAAGACACGTGATGAAGCACATGGTTCCACACAGGCCGGACTAAAATGTAAATATGAGAAACTACAAGTACTGGAATGCAAAATGTTTCAACTGTGATTTTATTTTACAGACTAAAATAAAAACTAAAATAAACGCAGGAAAGAAAGTGCAATAATACCCATGAAGCATGTGACAGGTGCGTGATGGCCGCTGATAAGACACGATCGTGCGACTTTGAGCGCGTCAGATGTCAGATCTGACGGCTGTCAGATGGTCGGCGACGTGGTTGGTACAGGGTCATTAGATATGACATCTAACGTCCTGACACCTCCAGAGGATGAACGACTGCGTTGAAGTCTGGGAGGTGGGCTCGATCTGATGGTGGAAGAAGACCTCTGGAAGAACTGAGCCCTGACAAACTTTGCAGGAGCACAGAAGGTGATCCGAAGCTTCGATGAATGATCA